>JAVSBV010043526.1:0-11177 GCA_033117975.1 Parotocinclus spilosoma
GTATATATATATATATATATATATATATATGTGTATATATATATATGTGTATATATATTAGTTTTTTTTATTTTATTTTATAATCAAATATCCTCTAATTACATAATTATGTGAACATAAGTCATTTTCTATTTTCTAATTTGTGTTACTTTGTGAAGTAAAGAATTACTTGAGGGTTCTTTTGTCCTCCAGCAGGTAAGTTTTGGTAGTATTTCACCCTCTGATGTAGTCTGAGTAAAGGTATATGGACTGGAACTGGACTGGACTATCAAAGAGAGACTTCAGTAACACTAAATGTAACAACATAGGTTGAAAGGAAAGAACTAGAAGGTAACACAATCAAAGGGGATCACATAAGACATCAGCAACTCAGCAAACAACATACCTGAGTGATGCCACAAGAGAGGATATATAAAACCTGTACATTAATATGAAATGCTATAGTATCATATCGGTTTAACATATACTTATTAGCAAATGGTACCAGCCTGAAACGCTTAAGTGTATCAGCTCATATTTGTATTTATCTTTTCCACTGTGGCATCAGTTCTGATCTTCTACAGTATTTGGTAACAGATGCGTATAAAAAATTGGCTTGGTGCAGGAGCAATGTATGAGCATGTATCAAGAATCAGCCAATATTTCGAACTTTGGTATAGGTACTTTGTCTGAAATGAAATGTGTGTACCAAATATACCACTATCATTTGTTTTCATACTACTGCACTGACTGAGCCATTGGCATGTTTACAATACAAACTGTGGTCTCATATTGTTTATCCGCACCTTAGTGCCAGGTGTCAGAATAGCAAGTATGGGGAGTTAAATCGGCTGGGTTTAAAGACAGACTGGTTTCAAAACAGAAGATCTTTTATTTTGCAGTGAAAAACAAAGGATATTCAGTAGTCTCTTGGTTGTTGTTTTTTTTACCAAATCCTGTCTGAATCCCGTCTGATGTTATCCTCTCAGAGGTTCCATTTTATACACCGAGCTGTTTGCCTGACTCTCTCTAAACATGGAAATCCATGGCTCACAATTGGATAGGCCAGAACAGTGGTGCCTCTGTGTGTTATCAGCAACAAGATACAAACTGTAGGAACAGAAATACCAGGATAATTGCAGATGTTCAAAATAATGAAGCATTAGATATAAATAAGTCCTCATTTAATTATAACAGCTACAATTATATTAATACTAATCAACATCATTCTGGATAAGATCAAGTTCATGAAGAGCTCATTACACAGTTCTGACCTCTGTAATTATGGATGCTACTCTTACATTTCAGTGGTTAATTGTATTAGGGTTTCATCCTGACTTGTGGGCTATGCAACTTTTTGTGATTGGATGGTTTGCATTGCCAGGACTTCACACAACTTGTAAGCAGACATTCAGGCAGCTAAAAACACCATCCAACCACAACCCTGTTAGACGTTCATGGAGGAAATGACACTCATTGCTCAGAACAATTATCTGATCTAATTGTTCTACAACAACATACTTATTATTAATTGTTATGTAATTTTAATAATTATTAATAAATCTACTACACAGGTCAATGTGCATGATCTACTGTATATGAAGTGTACTGCTTTATGAACAATGTGGAATTAATGAACAGATACATACATTTTTAGAATGAGAGAATATTGGGTACTAAATCACGAGTAATCCCATAACATGAATAAATCAATATTACTCATAAAGACAAAGGCTGTCTCTGTAGTGTTGTGGTTCAGCTGCTTTAATTACAGTCTGACGGAGGCTTGTCCAAGTGCTTGCTTTTATTAAATCAGAGAAAATGTCTCAAACAGGAGACCGAGCATAGTGTTAGTTCAGGCATGCAACTAGTCAAGCCCAGCAATTAGTTAAGTCTCCAGCTTCTTTCAATTAGCTGATAGCTCAAAAAGCAATCAGGCTGCCTGTTTATGCTGCTATAGGAGCCCATGCAATCCATTTTGCATCCTTCCTCCATTTCTCCTTGTTTTACCTGACTCAAAGCCATGTGTGGTGTCACTGATGCTCGCTCTGCTCTCCCTGCCTAAGGCTTTCCATGTAAGAACATGTAAATGTTAACTGAGCTATACCACCATATAGACGATTATCATTACATTTTGTCATCAAACATTTTTAACTAGTGGTTCTGACTGATTTGAGAGGAAGCGTAACAGTGACGTTTTAAATACTGGTTTATAAATCACATAAAATAATGCAAACTGCTTATGAGCATGCTGGACAAAAAGAGCAATCATGATTCAATGTGTTATTTGGCTATAAGTGATACATAACATAAAAATGTTTTCAGCATACAGTGGAGATAGCGTGCAAAAAAGCGAAGTCTAAATGGGGTCAGTGGTAGTTCTAATTCAGGGTTACGAAAACCAAACGTACACATGATGCCATTCCATTACAGTGTATATGCAAAGTGTATATCTAAATCCACTTTATGGATGCCACTTGACCTAATGACTTCAGAGGAAACCTGAAAGACATAACATAAACCCCTTAAAGCAGCAAAAGGGATAGGATTCAAATTTGTGTCTGAACCTTTAAGGCATTAGTGCTAACCACTGCTCCACCTAGATGGTTACTCTACATTTGTATTATAAAAATAGCTTATTCTGTCAGAAATCGTACAATCTGTGAATCATTCGTATATGGAGAATAGGAGTAACAGGGCTGAGTAACATTTACAAATGTGTTTTCAGCCCAGAATTAGCAATTATATAAAATCTAACCACATGGCATCCAAACTAGTAACATTAGGGCTCTGAGCACATTCTGGACATTTAAAAAAATGCTCTTTTTACAATAAAAATGACATCTAAAATTAGTTAGCCCAATAGTAAGCTGAGATTTAACTTCTCAGTCATAGTTACAATACCATCAAATACAGAGAAAAAATAAGAGAAAACTTACTTTTAGTCTTCCCATGCTTTTCAGAGGATACAGATGAAACAACTTTCTTTTCCTATTTTTTTCGAGTAACCGGGTTGAGTAAAAAATGGGACATGACTAAAATATGTATTTTAAACTAAAATATTATAGATACACGGGATATGGAGTGACTGCAGTGTTAAAATAGATTTCAGGAAAGATTTTAATCCTTATATTTCATTTTAAAGTGTGAAGCAAGAGCCCATGGAAAGAAATGCCATTTTCAGTGTTATAGGTATTTTTATATTAATGTTTATGAATGTTTACCCTAAATGTGCAATTGCTTCACTGTGCAGGAAACTTAATAATAACATGGTGTAGTTATTTATATTAATTATATATACATTTAATGTTCCAGTGGAAAATGGAACCCATTAAATGGAATGCCTCCTGTGCGATCTAACAGTTACATTAATTAGTTACATTACTGAAAGCTTGTCTTTTAATAAACATATCTTACACTGTTCCAGTTTACATCATCATACACTGCTATCTACTTTTTCCAATCATTCTTTGGTTTAAAATTTGTCCTTTGGAGTAGTAGTTAAATGTGCTTGTTTCTCGTACCCTTGTAAAAGCTTCAGAGTTTCCGCTCTCTTCTGAAATATCTGCTTGCACAATAAATAATAAAAAAAAAAAAATCTGTTCACATAATAAACAGTTTCTGTGTTTTGGGAGGGGTGGATTACATTATGACTTATGATTCTATAGGAATATGGTAATGCACATAAATACAAAGCTTAAATTATACTCTGCATTTTCTCTTTTAATTTTTCCCTGGGTAAGCAATATGTAGTACAGATTCAGATTCAGAAAACTTTATTCATCCCCTAGGGGCAATCGAATACGATACCAATACGAGTGTACGATACTCTCCTACACTCTTCCGTCGAGGAAAACGAGGAAGCGAGGAAATCAGTAGCGGGAAAAGTTATGAGGAAAAGTCGAGGTCGAGACAATAATTTTGTTTGTTTTCACTTTCATTATTCATTAAATTACATGAGATATTCAGTATTTTATTATAAAATAAGCTTTATGTTAAAGTGTAAGTATTTTAAGCATGTTTAAGGTAGGCTAGGCTGTAAATCATATTCAATAAATCAGTGTATGGGGAATAATCTAGTATGTTTATAGTATGATTATGTCTATTTGGTCAATACATTTCAGTAACCCATTTACCACTACTAAGTACAGTGTATAATTTGTTGCTTGGACAATGTCCAGATTGCATAATGTGCGTTTTCACACATAGCTATAGCGGGGAAACTAGAGGCAAATACCTAATTTTCATGATTTCTTGTCTCAGATTTACTTAATTAAGGCTTATGTAGTTCCTGATATTCAATAATATAGACAGCCTCTTTGGTTAATCCCATTTAAATCTATTCTAATGACAAAAGATTTCATTCTAGGCATTCTAATGACAGAATTTAATTTTTCACAAAGTAAGATATGATTTGACCACTGACCCCATCCCTCGCGTCATTTCAAATGATTATATCAAGTGCAACATCTGCTGAAATTATGAGACCACCTTGTAAATATTTACACTTTATCACTGGATACATGTAGAGTATTTCTAATGTCAGCATAATACAGTCCTTTCCCACACTAATGTACTTAATTTTATGAAATATAGCATATCTACTCGTTTTGGGGTTTTTTTGCCTCAGTAATGACATTTAAATCTAACAAAGGCTAAGCCTTCGGGATTTACCTTTACATAATACACAATCACCTTTGACAAACACATTGACAGTTTGTGAAATATAGCATCATTTAGTGCCAGGCTGAGTGTTACAGCATGAGGATGAGCATTATGATCACAGTGATGGTTAGGCCCTTGAAACAGAGCATTTAGTCCAGAGATATAGGCATTATTACTGAGTTAATTTCAAATCTGCATATGTATATATAAAACACAGTCCATCCACGAGTACGCATTAGAAATCCACATTCTACACTTTAAAACGTAATCAGAACAATGTTGTAATGGGAAAAAAAGATTGAAAGAGCATAAACAAGCTAAGAAGCCTTCTAAAAAGTTTGGCTCAAATCTGCAAATCTGTTGCCCGTTTAATGCATTTCAACAAGCTTCTATCTACCTGCTAAAAAAAGCAGCCCTTTCCAAATCAGGAAAGCAGTAGTGCAACAAATGTTAGGATTTTTTTTAGTAACACTCACTCCAGCAGCCATTATACCTTCACAACAGAGTCACTGTAACAAAGTCATCACATTAGACCCAGCCACTGTTATAACATATTAAGGGCTACTGTAAAGGCATAGAGGTTTTAATGAATTCGATCTTAAATATTATTAATAATAAGCTCTGATTAAGTTTGTGCCTGTACCATTCAGGTATTATGACTGCCAACTTGACACGAAGTGCTATCTTTTTTTTGTTGTTGTTGTTTATTTTTTTTATATTATAATAGATTTTTTACCATAAAGGAAATAAATCAAGTACAAGGCTTAGTAAACAAGACTAGAGCTGAAGCCTACGTTCAACTCTACACCTTCACAACAAAGAGCTTTTTTGTTTTCACCTAAAGAAGACCAGAGCCAGGCTTCCAATTCAGGATCTTAGGGAGGACAGCCCAACCAGCAGCACAGGGTGGTACAGAAATCAACCTAGAATGGGTGCCAATCCAAAGAAGGGATTTTCTATTATAGAGCGGAACTTTCCACTGATATAATGTTACTGTATTTAATTAATGCTACTTCTTATTAGTAACCTCAAAGCAACCCAAAAGCAATTGTTTTGGCAAATTGCTTTGATTTTTCAAAGGAAAGTAGCTATTTCTGTTTTTAAAAATCTTTGTGGGGGTCAGCAACGTCCCTACGAGCTAATAAATGTCAGATCATTCCATTCTTGTGGAGACATCTGGCCTATAAACTTGACCCACACACACAGATGCATACATGTCTTTAGAATGTGGGAGGAGCCCCACGCTGACTCGAGGAGAACATGCAAACTCCACAAAGGCAGAGTTCAACCTAAGAATCGGGCCACTCGCAGCTTGTGTTGACATCAAATACCTTTTATCATTATGTTTCTCATTACTTTTACTACAACTCATGGAAAAGAATCCACCCATTATGTAAACAGCTGACATTTCTTGAGGTGGATGGACAAAAGGCACCAAGATTTTATGACTGTAGCATACACAATATATACAGTATTTTTCAATGTTTCAATGTCATTATTGAATTGTTGTAACATTTGAAAAGCCGCATAGCACTTTAGCTGGTTCACTACATTCACAAGCAAGCTTTTCACAAGTTTCTCCACTCCGTTGGCATGTAACAAAGCTCTTTAGTATTGCTGGGCCAGATCTCACAAAGCCAGACATTAATACAAGAATACAAACCTTAATACTAACATGTGGATATCTGTATTAGAAATGTGTTCCAAATGTTAGGGGAACAAATGCAGTTTCAAATTTACAAGCTAGTCCACTGCCTTGTGACAAGCTCAGAGTAGCAATAGTGGTTAAAATGGGAAATTACTCAGGACTGCTGGTCACAATATAAGATCAATAACAAGACTATCATTACATGGATGTAGGACTGTAATGCAGTAGTGGTTAAAGTATGGAACTATGGAGCACCTCCTCGAGGAAGGCCCACAACCCATAATTACTTGGATTCCGAGACTGTAGCAGTTGCAAGTCAATCTGGTAAACCTGATTAAATATGATTAAATATCCACCAAATCACATCAATAGAGTGGCACTGGTCTGTATTACATTCCCCAAACCTCGCACCTGTCTCTGAATAAGTAACTCTTTGTTAGGTAAAAAGCGTCTATTGCATCTGCACCAGACCTGGAACTGGATTAGGGAAAGTGTCTTAAAAAGAAATCTTAAATATGTGTTTTTCTTAACTTGGATTAAGAAAAAAAAAAAAGTTATGAAAAATTGTATTCTGTAGATAACTGCTTAAGAAAATTAACTTATATTTTTCTTTAACTATTTTATTAAGAACAATTCTACAACCATTTGGTATTCTTGAAAACATGTTCTTGTGTTTTCTTTACCTTACGATAGCCTCACACTCGTCTTAGGCTGTAACATTTGACAAGGTAAGCATCTGTATTCATCAAACTTTTTACAGCTCAGTTATTGTCTTGTTTTCCAAGAAGGATTGTTTTTCCTGTTTGCTCTTTATTCCACCATCACCTCTACTTCTTAAATGCTATTAAAAATAATGCTTGGTTTGATGTTTTTTCTCATTTTTCTGTCCTCTGAGTGGATTAAGTTAAATACTGGTAAAAACTAATTCAAATGACTGAATAGCTGTATATTGTAATATATCGTAATAAGCAATGTTACCTACATGAGAAAACAACAAATATTTTCTTAAGACAATCTAAGTTCATAAAGATTTTCTTAAGATAATACAGTATTTGAGAATCTCTTAAGTGTTTTTTTATTTATTGTATTTTAAAACATTTGTATGAACTGCTTAGCATTTGTCTTCAAATCCAGCCCTGAGTCATTTCCCTGTACCTTTTGGTTTGTCCTAAAAAATAGTTGATATAGTAATATATGTTAATTGACATGTTGATTGACATGATGATTTACATTGTGTCATTATAGCACTCCCTCAACAATTCTAGCACTGCAAGCGCTTTAGCATATAAATCCAGTTTATACACATTATGGCACGTTTTGTGAAGTCCTTTCCAGTACCCACCCCTACAAATCACCAGAGGTGGTTAACAAACCAGATAGGCTTTACCAACTACTGGTTAATTTACAGTCTCTTTGAAGTCATTTACAGAGTTCCATTGCCAAGTGTTTCTTAAAAGAATACGGATGAGTAAGGACCAAACGTGCAAGAGAATGAACCAGGTCTAGCACAGATGTCACAGAGTCTTTAGCACCTGCAATACAATGGAGTGAGTTCCTGAATTTAACCCAGCCAGGAGCATGCCATTCTGAGACAGCCATGGAGTCTGTGAGATGTGACGCAGACCTGGTGTGCTCCTGTCAAAAATGTAGCAGTGTGTCAGAGAACACGTTACCTAGGCAAACTAACATTATTCTAAGCTAAAACTGTTCATTTAAACAAGACTTCTCTGTAGCCTTAGAAGAAATCTTTGGGTAGGAGGTCAAGTGAACAAGTTACCAGTGACTGCGTGGCTTGTGCCATTAAAAATTAAAAAGTGAATTGGTTGGTGACATAATTGGCAGTTACAGTAGTGAAGAGCACTGTGCTGTCAATCACAAAGGATGCAACATGGACACCAGTGTAATGAACACAAGCCTAAAAGAACTTAACTGAGCTATCCATAAATCATTGGTTTTGGAAACAGCTAAATTAGAGCTGTCTTTTTTCCTGTCAGATGGATTAGACGCATCCAGATGTGCAAGGATTAAAGGACATTATGTTGGTTTTATGAGAGAAGGCATGTTGATGCAGGCTGTGCAAGCTTGCAATGCAAATTACTATTTCACAGTTCTCCAGATGTCTATTGTTGTTACTAGATCATGTCTGGCTCTACGAGACAAAACAACAGCAAATGACTCACATATTGTTAAATAACTTGGGTTTACTTTAGATCTTGTCAATCATTCTTCACCGCTCACCAACAATAGGAGATCATTTTGCAGTATCTCCTCATTTTTGTAAGCAGTATATTTTGATTGATTTTTTTTATTTGGTGCTTTGTGTCTTTGACTATAAACTTTAAATCCAAAGTAACAAAAACATCTCTTCCCAAATTAAATGTGACCAAAACACATTGATCATACAATAGATACAATAGATTAATGCATCGAGTATCAGGATTGTATCCAGATATAGCTAAGCCACATAACAATGTATTTGTAAGTGTAAAATAAGCTATTAGCATCTCCTTATTTTCCTTGTTCTTCAGGGATCGGGACCCCCCAATAGGACCACCACAGAGCAGGTACTGTTTGTTTCCTGGATCATTCTCAGCAATGCAGTGCCCCTGAAGCACTGTTACAAGTGGACCATACATTTTGTTGATTTGACAACGATTCGACACCTAGTTTGTTGATACATGCTGTAGATGTAAAGTCAGAGACATTTACATTTACGACGTTTAGCACACGCCCTTATCCAGAGCAACTTACAACTTGTAACAGTCTTACAATTCAAGCAATGGTGGGATTTGAACCTAACACTATCAGGTCCATTCAGGTCCAGAGTCCAGTACATTAACTGCCAGGCCACCACATTCAGAGACAGTGGGTCATCTGTTGCTGCACAGTTTGTATCCTTCAATTCTTTATCAATAATCACAAGTTGTTGCCCACAGGATGCTACTGGCTGGATATTTTTGCTATTCTCAGTCCAGCGGTGACACTGTTTTATTTTAAAACTACAACACAAAACATACCGGCACAGAACAGCCTTGTGTCACAGTGTCATTGAATTTAGAATGATCCACTACCCAAACAATATTTGCACTGTGGGACTCCTGAGTATGTAATTGAACTGTAGAACTACTATGGTAAGTGGAGGTGATTAAATGGGCACAGGATGTAGAAACAAGGAGGTGATTTTGATGTTATGGCTGATCGTTGTGTATTATATTGAACTGGTGGGTTTTGCAAACAATAATGGGTGATGTGTAGAATGTAAACTTTTTCGTTTTTCTGTGATTTGGACAGATTGTTTTACCTTCCAAAATCAGGTGCAATATGATGGGCTTGATCTGTGTACCATACCATGACACATGGCATGGCTACAGAAAGCCATTTTCTTTTTAACTTCAATTCACAAAGTACCTTTTTCATTAAGAGGAATTTACATAGGACACAGTAATTGAATTTCAATCTGGATGGCCAGAGAGGCATTAGACTATTAAAAGTAAATGCATGCGGTTAATATCTTAGCATGATACAATCCAGATACAAGATGCAAGAAACGACCCAATGTAAACGTGGACATTGATATTTGACCCTTTGTGACTTGAGAGAACTAAAACGCTTCCAATTCAGGTCAGCACCCAGGTGGAGCTACTTTAGGTTTTAATTTAAAAAAAAAACAATAAAAAATGAAACATTTTGGCATGGTTGAAAGTCCATTATTATTTTTTTGTTTTAAGGCTTTCATGCTTTTCCCCCATTCCCTTTTTCTCCCTCACCCTCCTTCATTGCCTTTTGCTCTTCTTAAAAAGGCTCTTGATTTTTGAGCGCTTCTTCTCGCTGGTGTCACAGGACTCTTGTGGACTGGAGGAGGTCGGGAGCTGCCTGGGCTCTTTGCTAGTCTTTATGTTCATGTCCAGAGAGCTTATGGATGTGTAGCGTCCCTCAGGGGGCGTCCCAGTGGCAGGCAATTGGCCCAAGCTATAAGACTTCTCCAGCATGCCGTTGTAATTTGCCACCTTAGTAGTTGATTGAAAGGTCAGACTCTGGGATTCTGGGATAGTGGTGGAGCGAGTTAGGTCAGGGGAGCCCTTGCGAATTGAAGCAGAATCAATGGAGGATATTGAAGTCATTGAGAGCGGTGAGATATCTGAGACCACAGCCTGACCTTCCTGGGTCAACAGGTGGAACTCCTCGCGGGAAATCTTGCGTTGTGGTGTTTCTGCTCCGGGAGGCTGTTTCTTGCCCACAGAGGAATTCAGAGAGTCAGAGTCTGAACATGTGTCCTGAGAATCTCTGTAGGACAGACAAAACAAAATAAACATTTCACAGGAATACAGCATAGAAAAAGTACTTTAACTACTATTTGCTACTTTAGATGCCACTGTAGCAAATTTATGCTGTTATTCTCAGAGTTTCATTAATACTGCATACAGTTTTCCTATATTTCCTGGTTATATTATAATAAGGAGACTGGGAAAGTATTAAATATGGCCATTGTATTATCGCTTAAAACAAAGGTTATGGCTAGATTAGATATACCAAAGGCTTTTGCACCAGTACTCTCTACAGCATTTCAAATAAAAACTTCAACAAACAGTTATTTTCATTGTTTGTGAACTGCAACAGTTTCTTTTTGAAAAAGAAAAAACAGATATGAGTCACCAGTTACCTGCAGAAACACAACTGGAAATAACACAATAAAATGGTTCTCTCCCTTTAGCTATGCTGCTATAGTTAGTGCTATATGGATAATAGATCATGTGCTCCTAACCCATCAATAACTACATTTTATCTTTTCTCTCATACCAGAATGCAGTAACTCCCTCCATCGTTTGGACATTAGGAGACGTTGTGCCTCCAAGGATTTCCCACTGAGGACTCATTTTATAATCTA
>JAVSBV010043537.1:0-11177 GCA_033117975.1 Parotocinclus spilosoma
AGATAGATAGATAGATAGATAGATAGATAGATAGATAGATAGATAGATAGATAGATAGATAGATAGATGGATGGATGAATAGATAGATGGATGGATGGATGGATGGATGGATGGATGGATGGATGGATGGATAGATGGATAGATGGATAGATAGATAGATAGATAGATAGATAGATATAAACAGAGTGCTTCACATAACCAAAGCATTGATATGTTTTTTCCTGATAGCCAATCAGCAGATTTTACACCGGGGAGGAGATAAAGCACTGATTTATTGTGATTTATTTATTCTGTTTTAATTGATTACTGTTTAAATTGATTATTGTTAAATCATTGGATTCAACTGCTCTTGTCTTTACCCCAAGACAAAGACAAGACTAAATCTGCTCGTTTAGGGTCTTGAGACCAAGATTGGACCAGAGTGCTGCAAGACTAATATAGACCAAGTACTAACACGGATGTATAATAATAATGGGGAAAATTATATAGAAGAACTAAAAGGTGATTAAGAGCGGAGCAGAAGGCTCCTGAACACAAAAAAACCCAAAATGAAATCCGAAGCCCCAGGGGGTTAGCGTGGGCTCGGGTGCACGTGTGGCGCGAGTAAGCCAGGCCGAGGCACGTCCCATTCAGGACGAGCAGCCGGCTGAAGTGAGGCTCGTTGGGTGCCGACGACGGAGGAGTGTGAGGAGCACACGAGTACGGGACAGGGGACCCTTAAAGTGGCCCTAAAAATACTAAATACCTTGGGGGTTCCCCTCGTACGCGTCCATCGGCACTAAAAGCCTCTGGAACGTAACCACTATCGTTAAAGGTACGCGTAAGGGCACGAGTGTGCCGGTGGTCGGGCGTGGAGATGACCGAACAGCGATAAAACCCACACCTAAACAGGAGAAGCAGCTGTTCGCAATCGGGTCGTAATTTGGATACTGGATATAAACCGAATCACCGATAGCTCTGTAATGGCTAGGAACCCTAACATAAACACTCCTGAATGTTGAGTAAAAACACTGGGGTGCATTTGGGAGAAAATCAACAAGATAATGTTGACTGTATGATTTGATCACACCATTTACATCAGTTGGTATTCCTTAATTAATCACAATGTACCTGGAGCTCAGTGCTGTAGTCCTTCAATCACGTCTGGAGACTGGAACGATGTGCTTTCACTGTAAGTCACACACAAGGATTTATCTAGTCCGATCCATTCAGGAGGACAGAAGAGGAAGCAAGATGGTTATCTCTGATGGGGAACATCACATGCTCCTTACATGCAGCTGGTCGAGTCTGTGGTTTGGATAAATTGCCAGATAAGATCTCATCACACCGAGTCATTCACGTGGACTACAATAGGTCTCTTTCTTCAAGTTCATGAACTCCTGAGCGCCATGCTTGCGGATGTAGATAACATCAGGGACCATCTTTATTAACACGTCCAGCACACAGCCAAGAGGAGCGAGGGTTTATTTATCTGAACACACTGTAGGAACCCATTTCAGAAAAGAGACCATTAAATGGGATTGCGATGGTATATCTGTGCTATACGGCCTCATCGGGGAAGGCGGGATTGTTCAATCTCAGATCACATTAGCTGATAAAGGAAGGATATTTTAAAGCCATGCTTTGAGAGCTTTTCTATTTGGCAAGATTATTTTCTTTTTATTGATTCCAGGCTGTGGGATGCAGGATTGGATTGGGGCCGGGCTGAAAAAAAAACGAAGGGGGTTTCTGAACTGAAGTATTATTAAAGTATTTATGGAATTACCAATCTGCCTGGTAACATCACGACCCAGGAGGCTGGTTGGCCTCATGTCGGCACTGTGTGGAGGAGGAACATGGATACATGAAACACAAATACAAGACACGGTCGTCAGTACACCAGGGGGCAGTGTTATTCCACCACTCTCGACTTTTAAGAAACGTTTATTGACCCTTGTAAGGAAACAAAGAAGTCACAGAAGTCCAAACGCACTGCCTACTGTTGCGTCTTTGTGTTGGAGGAGGAGGTTTTGTGTTGGAGGAGGAGGTTTTGTGCCTCTGCACAGAGTAATTAAGCAGAACTGCTGATGGTCTTCAGTGCTTTCAGTCAGAAAAAAAAATAAACTGATTACAAGCATGAAGGCTGTCATAGAATCAGAGGCATCTCAGAGGAGACATCAACAGAGAGTCTGTTTGTGATAATTAGCGGAAGAGCTCCGAATAAGATTTTTCTACACATTTATCATCAATGTATGCCTCATCCCTGGTGAGCCATCTCCCTCCCTTTTGGTCTCCAGTCAAGTAAAGAAGAAACTTTAGGAAAGAAAAGGACCGAACAAATGGCCAGTCATATGGCGGCGAGATACTGAGAGCGCTGGGCTGTTTATCTGCCGGGGAATTTCGGTTTAATTAACAGACTATTTTTCTGCCTGATTTAATTAGTCGAATAGGAAAAATGGTCTCGATGAAATGGCAGTGCACATTTTCCTTTTTCCTTTTCATTATTCTTTGTCCCACTGCTTGTCTGGAGCTCAAGAAGAGATATTAAAATCCCAGAAGTTCAGACCGGTGCAGTGAAGGACTGTGGAAGCTGCCACTGTTAAAGAGCTTGCAGCTTACAAACCTGTAACAAACACCAAGAATGCCCTAGGTAGGCAAAATCAGCAGAGTAAAATGGATGGCGCCCTCTACTGACCGAATCAACCCTAGCCAATCTGTGGTTGTCACTAGTCTAATCAGAAACAAAAGCCATAAGAACGACTCTGCTCCCACTCGCACCCTGCTTAACTAACATGGTCATGGAGTATGGGGTTAACCAGCAACACAGGGTGTAAGGCTTGAACTAATCCTTTTGCACGCTCTTAAGAAACGCTCCAATGGATGGGACTTGAAGACTGGTTTCTGGATCTGTAGGGTGATGGGAATAAGCACCGCATCACTGGGTCGCCCCGCTATTGGCTTTCAATGACTCTTACAGGCAAGGGGATGATCCCACGCCCTCCTGGTTTGAGGATTTGAGCCTCATAGGTCAAAATCCAGGAGTACTAGTTGGAAGGTTGTGAGTTCAAATCGTGGTTTGGCCACCGTTGGGCTCTAGAGCAATGCTCAGCTTATTTAAGGGTGTCTGCTAAATCCGGTAAGTGTAATGCATTGGCTTGAGGAGTGCTGGATGGAGAATGTTCTCATCTTAAGCTGTTAGCTTTAGTGGAGTGTGGACTCAAACACCGGGAGAAAAACCGTGTTGTACATTTGCAGTGACGGCTCTGTGCACTGCTGAGATGAAGTAAACGGGTTGTTTCCCTCTAACAAAGGAGCAATCCCTCAAAACAAGACGATGTGTCCAGCTTCAGATCTTTCCATTCCTGACCAAAACAGGCTGTACTTGGACAGCTGTCCTCCTTTCATGAAAAAAACAACAACCTCCTTGATGCAATCCCATCTCGTTTCAAGGTTTCTTATTCTTCCGAATTTGCGTAACTTGCAGTAAGAAAAACTGCACATCTTCAGGACTTTCTGTTATGGAACGGACTGTGGACCCAAGGATGCGGGGACGGGGGTTAACGCGACGTAGGGGTCAAACGGGGAAGAACTAAGGAGGCAGAGCAAAAGGCTCTCCAAAATACAAAAAAGGAACACGACACTTAGGAGCACGTCCCAAATAGGGCGACGTACCGTGCCTCCTAAGTGCTGGGGGGCGAGCGTGAGGCTCTTAGAGCACTAAGCGTGCCGGAGAAAGGCGTCTTCGGGGTGCGTCCCAAATTGGCCGACGCAGTGCGAAACCGAAACGCCAGCTCGGAAGCGCAGCAAGTGCGAGTAGGAGCCGCTTCGGGTGCGTCCCAAATCGGTGGACGCAACCGAGCGGAGCAGAGCGGAGAGAACCGCGGGAACGCGCGAACGGAGGCTAAGCCTCGGGAAAACCCTGATATTAATCCCTAACGATAATTAAACCTCAGGGGTTCCCCCCATACCCACCCGTCGGCGAGATATGCCCCAGGGTGTCGCCGGCTGACCGTAATGGCGAACGCGGACGAACGATACGGAGCGATAGTGCGAACGTGAGCGCGGACGATAAGTGACGACGTGGCACCGAGGCACGCTGGAGCTTACGTATAAATAGCATGAGCTCCAGGTGATCCTAATCACGTAACGTTGAACCGGAAGAACGGACGAGGAGCCGCGGTGAGTCGCCTAACAATGACTCCTGGTTTCCTAACCTAATATTACTGAAATATTACTCCAGAGTCTAAACGCTGAAGGATTAACCGACTATCTGAAGGTAGTTTTAACGTTTTTGTGGCTTTATCAGAATTTGGGGCTTCACCCCTCCTGAGCACGTGAGCAGGAAGACCTTGAGCTTCTGAACGATTCCTGAGCTAGTGCTCAGCTGATGACTGGCGTGTTCTCTCCAACAAAGGCTTCATTCAGCTCATTATGTAACCTCACCACGTTCACACCAATGCCCCAGGGAACTCTGGACATGGACAAGGACAGGGACAGGGACAGGGACACGTGAGTGGTCTGTATCAAAGGAATGACGTCAGGAAGATTCTGCACGGTCCGTGGCACGGGGTTCAGGGTCTTTGAAAGTTCAGCTTCAACACTTACAAGGGTCCAAAAGCTTCTCGTTTGAAGGAGCTTGAATGCCGTAAAGACTAATGCCAGGGCACTTCAGGTTGGCATCGTGCCCTATGTCCAGTCCTGCTCTCATCTGAACTGGCACTGAGACTCAGGACCCTCTGGCGAGGGTTCTCTGGTGCCAGGAACACACACTTAACGCCCCATTCTGCCTCTTCTGGGCGTCAACGGTGCACATTTTCGATTCCTGGCACCAGTCTGGAAGTTCTCCAGAAGTTAAGTGTAAGTTTGGGACCACGTTTCACCATCACTGTTATATGAGAAGCGCTTTTCTGTGGTGTTATTTTAAAAGTCCTGACCTGATTCTCACTGCACTGATGCTCTGAGCTTTCAGGACTTGTCGTGATCACACTTTCGCCGCGTCACTTTAGCGCTCCAGCTGCCCTGTGTTCTTACAGCAGAGGAAGCTTCTGGATCAAAGAGGAGAAGCAAATGTAGATTGTGGTAAAGCTCTGTCTCTCTCTCCCTATCTGTCTCTCTTCCTATCTGTCTCTCTCTTTCTCTGTCTCTCTCTCTCCCTATATGTCTCTCTCTCTCTCTGTCTCTCTCTCCCTATATGTCTCCCTTCCTATCTGTCTCTCTCTCCCTATCTGTCTCTCTTCCTATCTGTCTCTCTCTTTCTCTGTCTCTCTCTCTCCCTATCTGTCTCTCTCCCTATCTGTATCTCTCCCTGTCTCTCTCTAACTGCTGTCTTTATGTAAAAAATGTTTTTGATTAAAGGAACGAAAAGTCAAAGTCTCTCTCTCTCTCTGTCTCTCTCTCTCTCTCTCTGTCTCTCTCTCTCTGTCTCTCTCTCTGTCTCTCTCTCTCTCTGTCTCTCTCTCTCTCTCTCTCTCTCTCTCTCTCACACACACACACACACACATCCTCTGATATTGTGCTTGATGCATTTTCACAGACTGGATTAACCAGTCCACATTAGTCATGCGGTTTTCACGACAGATAGTTGTAAGTGCTATGGAAATGTTCTGAGCAAGAGGATTTCTGCTGCTTAAAAGAGCGAGCGTGCGTGTTTGTGCGCAGAGCGAGATTGGTCCTCTTGTAGCTGGAGCAGGAAGTGGAATGGTAATTGTGTTTCTCATCATTTTGATGAGTCAGAAAGCTGTTTGGAGTTTAAGCCCTGACACATTTTGCATGACTCGTTGAAGAGTGTCTGAACTTCAGCATTAGTGACAGTTCTGTATTGCACTCTCTTTCTGTCCCTGTCCCTTACTCTCTGTGTGACATGCAGATGTCAAAATATACCTACAGAACTGCAGGACCACAGTGGAAGCCTTGCTATCAGAAAGTGTCCTGTTCTGTAAGAATAACAGAAATAATACTGCTGTATGAAACACAAGAAACATCCACCAAGCCAGGCCTTTTTGTTATATAGCTATGCCTAAAAGTTGGTAAACCCTTTAGATGTTTCACTGTATATAAACATATAACACAAACAATACCAGATTTTCACACAGATCCTTAAAGTAGACCCCTTTATACGTCTATATACATAACAATTCTAATAATAATGACCTTGGAGCCCCCTACAAGTTTTTCTTAAGGAAGATTTGTCCCTCGGACCAAACACACACAGACCAAAAGTGATTGTTGTCAATTATTATTGCCAAAATTAAACATAGCTTTTTTTTCTCTCCTTTTCGGTTACATTTAAAACTATATTTTCTCATTAACGGCTCCCTTTTTCTTTAAGACAACTAGACATTTAGCTAATATATAGTATATATAGTATAGTATGTCAAATGATATGTCAAATAATATATAGTATAGTATGTCAAATGTATAACTATTATTAAAGAAGCCTTTCATTTTCTGGGCCTACCCGACAATTTACCCTAACCATAATCCAAACAATTGTTCACAGTATAGTAGTGATGACTCTGATTGTGTCCTTTGCATAAAAAATGTTTTTTGTTTGATTTTTTCCTTTTACTGCCATTTACAATGATTGAAAAAGTTTTTTTTTCTTAAATGCATTACAATGCTTTCCATTAAAATCATACAGTCATAATATAAAGCTGAGGGGAAGCTTCAAAATCTAATATCCCTTTATTTTGTAATGTAGGATAACAACTCTCATAAAACAAATGAATCATTATAACAACCTGTTCATAAATTTCAGAATCTATTCGTATCGGTATGCGCAACGTTACATCCTTTCAAACGTCTTTGTTTGCGTATGCATTCTTGGTCTGATTAGGTTATTATCCTGTTTATTAGTTCAATTAAGGTAATTAACCTATGTAATGCACACATTAGCTGTTGCAGTACAGTTTCATTAAACATTGAGCAGCGTTTATCTGGCGCTGCAACTGCACAAAGAGATGGGATGGTTGCAGATTAGTTTCTGTATGACAACGAGTTTCGATTTGTGTCAGAAAGAGAGAGTTACAGAGTCAGAGTAAAGCTGTTTCTCGCAGATGCTGTTTCTCAGTCAGTTCCTGATATATTCGATATATACAACACAAGCATGCCACGCTGTCACATAAAGACAGTTTGTGATTCCATAAAAGATTAACATAGAGAGAGAGAAAGAGAGACAGGGAGAGAGAGAGAGAGAGAGAAAGAGAGCGAGATAGAGACTGTGGTAGCCTAGCGGTTAAGGTACTGGCCTCTGGATCAGAAGGTCCAGGGTTTAAATCCCACCTCTGCCAAGCTGCCACTGTTGGGCCCTTGAGCAAGACCCTTAACCCACAGTTGCTTGGATTGTAATATTGTATAAGTTGTAAGTTGCTCTGGATAAGAGCGTCTACTAAATGCTGGAAATGTAATGTAAATGAGAGAGAGAGAGAGAGAGAGAGAGAGAGAGAGAGAGAGAGAGAGAGAGAGATAGAGAGAGAAAGAGAGAGAGAGAGAGAGAGAGAGAGAGAGAGAGAGAGACAGACGTTTAAGCAAAAAACCTATGGCAAGTATGACATTTTTCATTCCAAACACTAAAGAAGACAAAAAATGTATTTTGGTTATTAAGATTAGGTGGTTATGGTTGGGGTTAGTATTAACTGTAGTATCAATTAGCTACATTTGTCATTATGGAAAGTCCTGACATTGATAGAAAAACAACCTGTGGGATGTCAAGTGCTTCAATGGTGTCATTAGACTCACTTCACTGGGGCACATGCCTCAGTAAAATGTTGCAGTTCCCCAACAAAAAAGAAACCAAGACTCAAACAGGGACCCAAACTCTATTTCTTACTTGCCTAATTAATACATTTATAGTAAAGGTTTAATAAAGTTGAAGATGGAAAAGGAATATATCTACAGAAAATATAATAAATAAAATATCAAATATACACTATAATAAATTAAAGGCAATGCAATAATATGACAACAGCGATCGAACAGACCTTATAAATTATGGACTATAAGATGTAGACAAAGATTATATATTAAATATAATATCGTAAAGAATATGCATGAGTAGTAGTCAAGTACAGAGAAACTATGTGTCTGTTTGTGTGCTTGTGTGTCTATGAATGAGTGTGTGAGGGTCTGATAAGTACCAAGCTTGTACAAATTACAATTTAAAGTACAAAATTGAATTATAGACCCTTGATTAAGTGATTAATAAACTGTATACCATGTTGGATGTATTTAATGTTGAATGTATTTTTTCTGATTAAATATTCAATTTATTGAAACAAATATAATATATAAAAGGTGTGTGTGTGTGCGTGTGTGCGTGTGTGTGTGAGATGAACGATTTCAGAACTCGAGATTAATGCCATGTCTGGCGTGAAGAAACATATTAAGAAACTCAGAAGGTCATGATATATCTCAAGTAGTTGGATTCCCCTCAAGCAAGAGATAAATCCCAATACAGCCTCTTCCACTCTAAGTGAACGCAGGTGAAAATCTGGTATTTTCATTTAGGACCACTGGTTTCCATGACCTTTAATCAGCTACATAGTCCTGAACTTCAGAAATCCTCAAATATGCTATCTGGACCTAACAGGGGCATAGTATCTAGGTAAGCGAATAGATCAAGGACTGCTCAACCCACAGTAAAAAAAAGGACACAGATAGTACAAAAATGTTCCCATTTTCCACCCTGGCCTACTAC
Organism: Parotocinclus spilosoma; assembly: GCA_033117975.1. Classification (NCBI taxonomy): domain Eukaryota; kingdom Metazoa; phylum Chordata; class Actinopteri; order Siluriformes; family Loricariidae; genus Parotocinclus; species Parotocinclus spilosoma. The sequence continues at coordinate 8,675 of JAVSBV010043537.1, forward strand.
TTCTTTTTTTAGCATGTAAATACCAGGCATAGAAGCTACTGTGGATTAATGCTTCCAAACATCCTGAAGATCTCAACATTGCCAGTAAACAGGGGTGCATATTAATTTGAGGATTTCTGACAGGTTTATGTAGTGGGTGTCTTCACTATCCATGCCATTTCTGCCACCAATGATAAACAATGAAATGGAGGCTCATGAAACCAGATTTGGAACCTGCCATTCAGATTACTGATGAACACTGGCTGTCCCATTTTGACACCAGAAGCGGCAAATGATGTTCAGGAAAAATTTCTGTCATATGATATCATAGCATTTGATCCTGGTGGGTTTGAGGTGTAACTGCTTGAGTAAGGTATCTGAGTGTCAGTCACGTATTGACAATATGTTTCAGTGCTTGTACATGAACTCTACTAGCATGCCTATTTCAGACTCCTATTGAGACATGGCATCTTTTCTGGTGATGAGGTCTGATTGACTGAAAGCCAATTCTTCACACCCCTACTGATAATCCCTATAAGCACAACCTCATAAGCCAAACATCGCTGTACTGTCCTTTTTGTTATTGCCGCCAAAAGAATAAAATAATAAAGAACATCTTGCATTTTATTCTTTAGTGTCCCACAAAGCCCCTCACTTCCTTGTTTTGATTTACCTATCTTCTGATCACTCGCACCGGTATCTGCTCAGCTAATCCCTTACATCCTTTCACACTCACCACAAGGTTTCATCTTTCCCACACATTGTTACGGAGCATTATTCCTCACTTTCTTTAGCATGTATGAAGTGTGTTTGTTAGTTTATTCTGCCCTATAGGACTTATATCTGTAGTTTGAACTCTGGGCTGTTTGGCATTGTTTTTCTTCTACCCGTTGGTGCTTCTCATCTGTTTTGTAAAAATCTCTTAAATATAACACTGTGCTTGCCTTTCTTCTTGTGGTCATGCTGTTATCCTAGAACTAAAATCACGTGCCATTTAACAACCATCCAATCAACATCCATTCACTTTAATCAAGGTCTTAAAATGTATAATAATTTATTATAGGAAATAAATACTTTAAGTATATCGTGCTTTTTTACAACAGAGTAGCAACATTGGTTAGCTTTGTCACGTTATAGTTCCAGAGATATGTGGCTGGTTCAGTTTCTGGTCTGGACTTTGTGGAGTTTGCCTGTTCTCCACATGTCTGCATGGGTTTCCTCCCACATTCCAAAAGCATCCAACAGGTCAACTGGTCTCTATAAAGTGTCCCTTTACTCAATGCCTTTTTTACAATTGTAAAATGAAAAACTATGTAAAAGCAATAAGCAATCCAACAGGTTGTCCAAACTTTATGACAAAGGGCCTTTACCATTTTTTATCTATTATCATGGTAGTGTAGCTACTTATTTATGTTAATATAACTGAGCTGGATGTCACATTATGGCTCAGACACAGTCTCCTAAGTGTGGATAGCAAGCTAAAAATAGTCCAATATGGGTCAATGTACTGCACTGGGACCCAGTACTGGGACCAAAATGCATGGGCAGACATTTCATATGGGGGGGGGTAAACAGAAAACATTCTTGAGCAATTCCTGTAGAGGTCACCAAAGGTGCCACCAAAAATATTGTGAATGCAGATGTAACAGCATTACTGACTAGTTACAAGTACTATATACCATACTATTTCCACTCTACCTTGCACTATACCTTGACCAAATGTAACTGATACTCTCAAGTGGGGATGAGGGATGGTTTAGTGTTTTAATAATTCATGATATGGTAACAAAATTTGGAAAAGGGGAACTATAAGTTTAAGAACGAAGGCTGATCATTTAGGATAATATAAACCTTTCTGAAGATGAATAAAACCATAAAACAATACAAAGAAAATGGCTCTTATGAAGCTCGCACCATGAAAAGGTAATGTGCTACCTCCGCACAGGGCAGCATAATAGAATCAATAGCCTAAGATATCAATTGATAGATTCTAGCTGAAATAAATGATTAATGGCTCTAAAGCAACAAAGATATGTTCACATTGTAAGGGTTCGTGCCGCGGTCGTTCCGGTGTGCTGCGACCGTCACGTGGCTTTGTTTTCGTTTTGCACTTTCCCCACGTGGCGGTTTGTTTTGTTTCTTCCACACGGTGCGCGTTTTGGTTTCTGTCTCCGCCCCTGTTGATTTCGTGGACCTTATCCGGGTTACCCCCGTCGGCAGGTGCACGTTATTTAAGCCCGACGCTCACTTTCGTGGGCGCCGGTTCTTTGGTTACGTTTGTGGTTACGTTTTGTCAGGTTTGTCATTCCCTGTGTGTTTTGTGTTGTGTGCGTGTGTGTATGTGCAGCTGTCACGCCGTCCCTGTGTCGCCTCGGGAATCTTCGGACCTGCGGCTCCCACGCCACTCTCTGGACTCGCGGCTCCCAGGCCGCATCTGGACTCGTGGCTTCCAGGCCGCCTCTGGACTCGCAGCTTCCTAGCCGTTTTACGCCCCATCCTACTGGGAAGCGTCGGCGGACCCCTG
>JAVSBV010043548.1:0-11177 GCA_033117975.1 Parotocinclus spilosoma
AAATACTTCATGGATCACATCGATGAAGGACAGAAATGTGTGGAGATCGATGATCCATCAAGTGACTGAGGGTCGGTAGCGACTGCACGGTTAATTCCATTCCATTTTTAAAATCAGCTTTTGTGAGATTTTAGGCCCTTATGTATGCCTGGGCCTCTTTAGGATTCACAACTGACTCCAATGCTGTAAAACAAACTTCCCTTGGCTGAGTGAATGAGTGTTTTACTGGTTTCACAGAACTGCATTCAACACTTAAGTGAACACTTACGCTGGACTTTCCTATTAATATACAGTATACAGTCCCTTAAATACAAGCGAGTTCCATTCTGAAAGTGCGTTTCCATGTCAAAAATTTTGTATATTCCAACATATTTACCCTAAGTATCCAGCTTGTGAGTCTCAAATCTCCCATTCTTTCAATTTAGTGTCCATTGTAATGACTCACCACTTCTTAGCGAGATCATCACTGCTTTTAAGCATAACAGCAGCCATGTTGGGGTTTGTACACAGCCAGTGTCACGACCACTGTCCTGTCCCACTTCCCAGCATCCATCGCTCCTTTCATGTCATCCCTGCACACTGTGTCACCGCTGTTTATATTCCGACTTACTGATTTCCTTCCGTTGTTTCGATTCTGAATCATTAGTTTGGTTATTTAAACCCTGCTTTTCCATTGTTTGGTGTGAAGCAAGTACCACTGTTATGCATCGATGAGAGTTTGTTAGTCAAAGGTTTGCATCTTAGGGACTGTATTTATATTTACATTTACTATATTTCATATCATTGTCTGCATGCCATTCTAAATCAAAGAATGTAATTTATGTGAAGCAAAACATTTTAGGTGATGTAAGAAAGCTAGTCAGATACTCATTTTGAAAAGTGGGAAGTCGATGGAGGAAATCAGAAGTAAAACAGAGTAAATAACAGCAATACAAGAGATGTGCGATATAATGACTGAGCCCAGTGATTTATAGCATAGAGGAAAGAGGATTTGACCAAGAAAAGCGAGAAATGTAAAATAAAGGAGAATTTAGAAAACAATTTAGGGGGTTCTGAGATGCAGAAGTTGATTTTGGAGTAAAATAAAGCATTTTGGCTCCATTGACAGAAGAACAGAGAGAGTGCTCGATACACAGCCAGGTCTGTTGGCAAGCTGGTTTTCCTCTGTTGTCTCTCAGCACTAAGAAGATTGCTCTATGGGACTGCAGAATGTCATACAAAGATTATATGACACTGGCTTTGTGTGCATGGTGAAGAGATTCCAGTGGCTTGGAGAGGTTGGGCAGAGAGTAGCAACAGCAGTGTCAGTAGGAAGTGCTGAGAGTCGATGGGCCTCATTTATGAAATGTTAGCAGAACTAATTTGAACATAAATCATCAGTAAAACAATTTTTTTTTGTAAATGGTTTCATTATTCAAAATATTCGTAGTCTCACAATGTACATGTATGGTGTGTAATACTCCAGAAGAGAAACAATTTATTAGTGTATTATCAAAGTCCTGTAATTCATGTAATTGTACAGTTGCTGTCTGTATTTTTGGCTGCCAAATCGTTCCAGAGAAAGATTACTGACAGTAATGTCCCCAGCTCTCAGTGAACTGCATCATCCTAGGAGTTTTAGATGGCATCATCAGTCTTATTGCCTTGCTATAAGTTCACAGAATTTCTGTGCCAATGCTTAATTTTCAAACGTCATTGGGCGTAGCTACTGTACTTACATCACATTTGCATCAAGGCATGATCTAATGATGCATATGCATATATAAATACAAGGAAATGTGCAATTGTGATGTGAGATGTTGTGGCCATGTGGAATCCTTCAACACAGCTCGACTGGCAAGAGCTTGTTGGCTCATCATTTAAAAAAAAAAAAAAAAACTTTAGGGCTGTGATATTGTAGGTTTATTAATATAGCCTTCATGCAATTTGCTGTCAAAACACTTTGGATTCGAAACACCACTATGGACTATTGAAAGCAAAAGGTGTTGATTTGGATGCACTTCATTCAATAAAACATTGATTTCAGCATTAGAATATTTTTTTCTTTGCTTTTTCTGAGACAGTTGTTTATTTGCTGTGTTCCTGAGTTCAAAGCCTTTGTTTTATGGTCCTCATTTGGTATTTATGAGCGTGTGGACTATGGTACTTGTATGCGAACGTAGAATAAAGGAATAATATAAAGGAATGTGTTCCCAGTTTGCGAACGATTGGTACTCATTAACATACATGTTCCAATAATAAACCTGGTGTTTAGCTAGTGAGAGGATAGCAAAGGAGCACATCGATGAAGTTGACAAAGCCATATAAAGTTGTGATATGTGAAACAATGTTAAAAACAATAACAGCATAAAATGGGAGATGATAAGTTCTGGGTATGAAAAAGAAAGACACAGGAAATAAAACCCGTCCCCTTACTCCAACCAGACGTTTTAGGAGCACTATAATGGAGAAAGAAAAGCTGAATGAGAGAGCAGTAGGTGGTGTTGCTGTGTTTCCTCTGGTAATCCAAGTCTCAGTGAAGGGATTGGCTAGTAGCATATGCAGTGATGAAGTCAGCTGTGTGTACACATTGACTGAAAGTTCCTGAGACTTCCAGCTAAAAGCAGTTCAACAGTACGAGGCCATGTGTTGAGTACTGAGTTGACATTCCTCACTGGGCTCTACCTGTGGGAGTCCAGTGAGGAACGACAACTCAGCACTCAACACATGGCCTCGTACTGTTGAACTGCCACACTGCAATTTTAGTAAAATGCAGAGTACTGTTTAAATAATGCTTTTTGCAAATAAGAGCAGTGGTGCTTGGGTGGTTAATTTGCCCGATACATAAGCTCACCACCACTGTACCCTCTGGGATGATAGGGTGTCATATGGAAGCACAATTAAGCATGTCTGAGAGGGGTGAGGCCAGTCAGGTTATATATTACTCATTGAAATATATAGCAATGTCCACCAAGTCTGAAACACACACTGAACCAGTCGGATGTGCCCTGCTTTATTTATGCTAATCCTCTGTAAAGCATGTCAATGAATGCTAATGAGCCATTAACAGGTGCTAGCAATAATCCTCCCAATGTCCTTGTCCAGTTTTAGAGAAGACATAGACACACACCTTGCAACTAAATTACTAGTGTACCTACAAATAATAACAGTAACAATAAAATCAGCAACAAGATTGGAAGTGAACAGGAAATAAATATACTTGTGACTTTGAGCAAAGCAACTGAGCTGCCAACTGTGGCAGATGGAGAGAGATGGGATTTGAACGTACAGCATTCTGAGTAGCAGTCCAAGGTTTCAACCCCTGGGACTCTGATCGTGTCAGGTTAAGGTATTGCTCAAGGCCCAACAGTGGCAGCTTGATAGAGCCTGGATGTGAAATAACAGCATACCTTACCTTCAGCACACCTTTCTACGAGCATGCTCAAGAAGGACTATACTGTTTTATGAAGTTAGTAGTAAATGCTAAATTAAACATTTACAGATGTAAATGGCATTAGCAGATTCTTGCTTGTTTAAGTATGATTGTGTTGCATTAACTACAACAGCTCCACCAGTACAGAAAAGATCCTGTTATTCTATTTATTCTTACATATTTTAAAGAAAGTGTAGGTATCGTAAAGAAAGTACAAATCACAGGTAATATGAATATCTTGCTTGTCTTTTATTATGTGTGTTGCTGTAGAACACATCCGCAGTTCATTCAGTAGCTGCATTTTCTAGTTAATTCTGTGTTATACAAACTGATATAGAAGCGTTTTTTTTTGTCTCAGCAATCTAGTAGTTCCAAATAGTGCAAGGACACGCAACCAAGTCCCTATAAAAAAGGAGAAAACGGTGTATGGGTTTGAGGGATGAGGCGCATTTATGTCTTGCATTCTATCTTATACAATACAAGAACATATATTAGCTTGCATCTACTTGCAGTGCTACAGTGCTATAAATATAGAAAAAAAATTAAGAGTCGTTAGCCAGTCCACTTTAAATTCACAATGAGAAGTATTTAGGGTTTGGGTTTAAGGTTGTTTTGTCAACATATGTAAATATGTGAGCGGATGTTTTGGGACATTCGTGAGATATGCATTCCTGAGAGAGTGTATATGCACTCTTGCTGGTCAGATTTATTCTGATGAAGTTTGTGTGCTCTCAGCTGTTTGTTGTCCATATGCTCCAGGCTTCACCTCTTTACTGCCATGCAGACTCTGTGGCTCTATTAGCATGAGAAATCAGACAACCACTGTGCCTGAAGCTGCCCTACATGCTAGAGCTGAATATTAAACTGGATACACGTTTGGGTTGAATGTTAAAGTAGTACACAGTTCTCGGAGACTGTCATTATGCTTATGGATAGGAAAAATAAGATTCATATATTTTGGATGCATTGTTGCAAATTGCACACACTGGGCACGTACTGTATGTTTAACGTATGTTAAACACGTGTTTAACATTTATAGAATTAAACACTTGGAAAAACGGCTTGCGTAGAAGTACACTTTATGGTGAAAAGTGGTCAATGATACAACCCCAATTCCAATGAAGTGTAAAACATAAATAAAGACAGAATAAAAATTATTTGTAAATACCTTTCAAACCAATTTCAACTGAATACACTACAAAGACAGAATATTATAATAATATGTTCAAACGGTTAAACTTTTTTTTTTTTTTTTATATTCGCACATTTTGAATTTAATGCCTGCAACAATAGAAATTAATGCCTGAAACAAAAGAAATAGGGACAGGGGCATGTTTACCACTATGTTTACCCCTATCACCTTTCCTTTTACCAAAGCTCAATAAACGTTTAAGAACTGAGGACAATTGTTTAAGCTAGGGATGTGGAATTCTTTCTCATTTATAAATGATGTACAATTTGGTTGCTGAACAGTCCAGGGTCTCCATTGTATTTTGCGCTTTTGCACCAGTCTAGTACCTACGCTCTTTTACCACAAAGCCACCCCGTTGTAACACGTGTAGAATGTGGTTTGGTATTGTCTTGCTGAGATAAACACGAACATCCCTAAAAAACACTTGCTTGTATGGCAGGACATGTATGTATAAAACCTGTTTGTACCAGTATGTATGTAAGGTACTGGGTAGTCTGGAAAATAGTTATTTCCTTTTAATGGTCTTGTAGATAAATTAAACCAAATCTATGGAGACATGTATACAAAAATACAGTAGAGAGAAAAGAGTGGAGACTGTAATAGGGGAGTGGTGGATATTCACTCATTCCATATTAAATGCATGTTTTTTATTATTTGCATATAATTCATAATGTAATAAACTGAAACATATTTTGTTCAAAACTGTTCAAACTGATTTGCTGAGATAACATTCTGTTGCAGACTGCTATTAGTAACATCAGTTTTTCTTTTATCTGACAGAACATGCATTCAGTGTAGCAGTTGCAGCCTCTCTTCCTCTTAGAATGCTAAAAATATCTACAGCCTAGTGGGATTCAGATCTGTGACCTTTTTCAGTTGTCTGTGGCCAGTCTCCAGTTAGAGTCATCACATTAGGGCAATTAGTGAGGTGAACTTTCTTTGCTGCTTGGAAAAATTCTCACTCACACATGACCTTGGTAAAGGTATGCTTATGGGGACTTATTTTTGACATGAAGATTACTGTAGGTTAGTAATACTACACCTATCCTTAACCTCACTAGCCAAAAGTAAAACTTTTTCCTGTTGGTGTTTTTCACAAAATATTTGCGGTATTTTGTAAACAAGCAATTAAAGTTGTGGGGGCCTGCACAAAATGTTGCCACAAGGTCAAAAATATTCAATGTTCCTGTCCTTCAGGGGACATAGTGTCCCCACAAGTATAAAAAATAACTGACACGTCTCTCACTATCTCTTTCTCGCTCTCTCTCTCTCTCACTCTCACACACACACACACATACATACATACACATAGATACATATTTATCCCTATAAGGGAATGGTTTTAAAGTTCACTGAAGATAAAATCCACTATAAGCATCCAGTTTTCCCCAGGAGCTGAGAAAATCAGTAATGAGCCTTTGTGTTTCTTGCCACATGTTTCGTAATTTGTGATGGATGGGCTAATAGGAAAGGCATGAAATAGCTTTGTTGTCATTATATCACTTTTAAAGGAAGCCGTCAGTGACCCAAGCAGAACAGTTTTCAGCCTGTTACATCATCTGGTTCCAAGGCAGAATTAGACATCTGAAAGCAATCTTTCACGTCAGTGGCCATAACTGAGCCTGCCAGTGTTGATGACATTCTGGCCAACACTCTTATTCTAAAGCAACTAGACCAATTTAGTGTTCAGTGTTTTGAAACTGTTTACACTGGCTTCTTGTCAGACCGAAATCAGGAGCGAATGCAAATACGATCATTCATTAAAAGGCTTTGGTATCCATTCCTTGCATCATTGCTGCTTTCTTGTTTAGGTGCTTTGCATTCGGATGATGTTTGAAGGTGCCATGAGGGAAGTTGACTGAAAACTTTTTTTTCTTACTCTCTTTCGCTCTTCATACGTTCATCTCTTCATGAATATCCCAAGCTTGTGTGTTTCTGTATGTGACAGATTATGCATCATGGCTTTTAATTGATCCCTCTGGGCTTCCGCATTCTGTGTTTCTTCAGGAACATGACTGGTTTGAACTTGATGTTCTTGATTTTCACAGCAAATGCAGCACACAAACACACTTTCTCCTTGGCAGCGTATTTCTTCATTAGCTCTACAGAATGTACGCCGTTCACGTTCGCTGCTATTCCCCATGGGTGCTTTGCCTGTGTATTTGAATCTAAACTGTTACATACGGGTGAGGCTTGTATGTTACGCTCTTAAGTAAAGCCATGGGAAATGGGGCCTTTGCGTATTACACATAGTAGGGACCCGCCCTCATTCAGGCCTTTAATCTGGAGCAAATGAAGCTTTTTGTACTGACCCAAAACCTTAATCCACTGTTGGTACTGAGCTGCATGCTAACAACCACATTCTGGGATTTCCTGTTTAAGAGTAATATCTTTATGTTCCCAGAATCATGTAACTTTCTTGACATGTATTAATAACAACACGACCAAGCAGAGTCCATGTTTTAATGCTGAAGCATGAATTAAGTTTTTTATGTTAGATAAAATTGTTAAATTACAGGTAAGCACTGTTTAACAACTGAAGTGTTAACAATTAAAACAGGAAATAAATTATTGTACAATAGGAAATAAAATCAGTCTTTTAACTCCGGATGTTGCAACCCTAAACAGCTGGTTAAATAAAAAAAATAGCATGCATTTAACTGCCATGAATATTATTTGTTATACTATTTGTTTTGTTTGCATAGTTTTCATTACATGTTTTAAAATGTAATGCAATATAATTCAATATTTCTGAAAATAAATGTAATAAAACACTTGCATAGGTAACAGTCTGTTTTTTTGGGGGTTTTTTTAAGTAAAAAAAAATAATAAAAAATTGTCAATTATTTTATTTTAAGCATATTGCTGTTCAGACTTGGTTGTTTTACCTTTGTGTACTTTGTATATGACAATAGGCGAACTGCATTTTTGCAGAACAAATAATTAATATTTTACATTTCTTTATTATAATTTTACATGGTAAAGGTATAAGAGATAAGCAGGCTGATTACTGATAGACTGCTGATAGACTCTTACATAACTTTAATGAAATATGATTATCATATGATTATACACTCACCAGCCACTATATTAGGTACACCTGTTCAACTGCTTGTGCCTTTGGGATGTGATGAAACAGGAGATTCACAAGGATGTGCAGCTGACAAATCTACAACAACTGCATGATGTCAATATGGCCCACAATCTCTGTGGAATGTTTTGTTATATCTACCTCAAGACAAATTAATGTAGTCCTGGAGGCAACATAATACCCAACCTGATACTAGCAGTTGTACCTAATGAAGTGGCCAGTGAGTGTATAATGTCTCTTAGAGCTTATGTTTTGGTACAAATTTAATCCCCACACACTTCTTCCACTGCAATTTTACTCAGGTTGTTTCTGTCATTAGCACCATGCCTAGGCTACACCATAGAGCAGTTATTCCCTCCCTCCTCCAATTTGCTGGGTAAGCTGTGCCTCCAAAGACTCTGTGTATCAGAATAAATTAGTTTTATTCTTATGTTTATCATCTTCTCCACACAAGGAGGTCCCTTTTTCAGTCTTGGTCCTCCCAAACTTTCTTCATTATAATGTTTAGGAGTGCTACTGGCCTTAGATATCAGAGGATAATCTAAAATTGAAAAAAGCTTTAAAACAATGCTTAATTGTAAAACACGTACATAAATAGATCTGGATTGACTTGATATTTACAGTCTGCCATGGCATGACAGTTATTGCTTTTAGCAACCACTGCCTTATAAAGACATTATAAGGCAGACTTAAAGGTAAAGTGTCTTGACATTCAGTGATCTATCAGCTTACTCTGTGATGAATTAGTACTAACAATATAATTCAGTCTGTGTATGGAATCGCATTTCAAGGCTTCAGAGCTAACACTAAGTGTCTGAAATAAGTGAACAGAATTTGTTTTGTGACTGACTGGAATATCACATATGGACTGCAATATCTGTTATGTTTACACAAAGCATTTTGTATTTACCACAGAATAAACCAGTACATAATAAAAAAGCAGCGCAGGATTTTTAATGTTATGATTATCCACCATGTTTGTAACATATGGACAGTTATGACAAACAATAATTTTAATGATTCTTAGTAATAAAAAAAACATAAAACCAAATTATTAGAATACATTTATATCGAAAGCCTAAGGACTGTTTTTAAACTCTGTCATAAAAGAGTATGCAGTATAAGACTATACAAGCTAAAGTCTGAACCATAAAGCATATACGAGGAAAATGTCAGAACCTTTTGATAACTTTTTAAGCATTTTTCACACCTTCAAATTTTAAACTCACATGGCTGAATTACCATAATTAAAAATGACTTTAGTGCAGTCAGCAGTTCCCAGACAACAGACAACCAGTGTGAATGGATTTACCACTGAAAACTGCATTAAATGAAAATTTGCATCTTTGACCAACAGCAAAACTGATTTGCTGCATTGACACCTGAAGAATCAGTGCTGCACATAGAGTCATAGCCTCGATGTTTTTTTCTGTTTTGCTTGTGAACGCATCTTGCTTGGCATGGACTTGAAATGTTGGTTAAATCAAATTAAAAATTACATGAATTTCAAAGAAGCAAAACGAGAATTTGCTGCTTTCTGAGCATTACGCTGAATCCATGTGAATGTGATGTGAAAGCATACCCTGCTGTAGCCTCTTGCAATTTCACAGATCCTCGTTTTTTCTTCAAGAATCGTTGTTTGAGCATTGCTCAATTGCTTACATGCCTAAATTTCTTCATCCTGTCATTATTCCCTGTGCAGTACAATGTTACAACTACAGTAATGTGCAGTTATTTTACAAAATATATATTCACTATACATTACATATCATCAACGACTGGACCCAAAAATCTCCCTGTGATACCACCTTGTAATAATCTTTTCCACTGATCTTCATTTCAGCCTTTGTAAGCTTTAGCATGTCTTAAATTCTGCACACTTTTCCCCTTAGAAAAAAAAATATATTTCTTGGCTGCTATCCTTTCAATAAGTCCATCCCTGACCAAGTTACTTCGGACCTTGTAGAACCTTGCAAAAGGGTCTGAAGAAGCTGCCAGATGCTGCTTGTGTGTAAGGGGAAATCACTACATACTTGTCACCGTAGCCTATAGAAGCTGCTTTTAACATATTTATGTATTGTAATAAAGACAATGAGTAACAATTTTATATGGGATTTAGATTATTGTTAGAACAATGGTATATCTAATCTGGTGACCTAAGACTTTTGCACAAGTTATCTAGAGATTATTAATAATAAGTATTTAGAAGTATGTGTGCAGGTTGCATGCAATACTTTATTTTGTATAAGGGACTTGAGCATCTATGAATTTTGGAATCTACGGGGATTCTGCAGTAGTCTAGCTGTTAAGGACCGTGGACCTGATGGTCTGGGGTTCAAATCCCACCTCTGCCAAGCTGCCACAGATTTGTCCTTAAGCAAGGCCCTTAACCCAGCATTGCTTGTGTGTAAGTCGCTCTGGATAAGGGCGTCTGCTAAATTCGGTAAATGTAGGTGAGTCAATCCCTCATGAATATGGTGGGCTTACTTTGTGTACCTTTAGTTCCATATTAGCCTTATTTTTATTGTAACCTATCAAAACTGATCAAATTCCAGTTGTTTAGGCTGTTGGTTCCTCCAATGCATGACTGCAACAAAAATTGTCATCTTACAGTACATATATAACTGTAGCAGCAGTGGTGTTGGCCAAGTACAAGAAATATAGTGGCAATGCAAGCAACATTAAAACATAATAATTAATAGTTACGTTTAAACCGTGTCTACAATAAAGGATACAATTTACTGGTTATTACCTTGGTTCCTATGGGAATACTCTAATGCAGACAGACTATGCAGCTTCACACATAATGCATGTGAGTAGCATAAAGTGTGAAATAAGAGACATGGTATGGTTTCCACTTGCCATGCAACTTTTTATAACAAGACAAGGTTTAAAAAGAAGATTTGATTTTGTCATTTGAGTTATGTTTTGAGTAAATATGTTTTAGTACACTGCTTACAGAAATATGGGGATTTTTAATTATGGGATGTTTCATTTTGAAGTGTCCCCTAAATTTGTAAACAGTATATTTACTAAACAATGTGCAGACATTCTTGCCCACAAATACTTGGGCATTTGCAACATATGAGGTTTATAATTTCTAGGCTGAATAACCACGCTGTGATGCTTACATCAGAATAAGGTAATAATAACAACAGCATCGACAGGCAAATAATACACATAATGACACTAATCATGCTCTGAAGGCTCAGTATAATAACATAGTTTATAAATTAAACTCCGCGTTATTAAGCCTAATGTGTTTATACGCAGTGCTTTCCATGCACAGAGCTTATCTCTGTTATGACACTTCAGAATGCCTTCAGTTGAGAAGAGCTAAGGGGATAAACATAATGCTTTTTGTGTGTGTGTGTGTGTGTGTGTGGGTGTGTGTGTGTCGGGTGCTGGTGGTAGATATTCTCCGTTATCTTATAAAAAATTGCATTTTGGTCTTTAAGCAGTTTTGGGAAAGACACTGTGTC
>JAVSBV010043559.1:0-11177 GCA_033117975.1 Parotocinclus spilosoma
TGAGCCGCGTCCAATAGCAATATCAAAGCCTGTGTATTTGTCTAATACCGATATTAAAGCCCGAGTATCGTCTAATACCGATATTAAAGCCCGAGTATCGTCTAATACCGATATTAAAGCCTGAGTATCGTCTAATACCGATATTAAAGCCTGAGTATTGTCTAATACCGATATCAAAGCCTCAGTATCAAAGCCTGAGTATCGTCTAATACCGATATCAAAGCCTGAGTATCGTCTAATACCGATATCAAAGCCTGAGTATTTGTCTAATACCGATATTAAAGCCTGAGTATTGTCTAATACCGATATCAAAGCCTGAGTATCGTCTAATACCGATATCAAAGCCTGAGTATCGTCTAATACCGATATCAAAGCCTTGCTATTGTTTGATAACCATTAAGCCACATTATTGTCCTGTCAGGGAAGGGTGAGGACAGACAGAGGGACTCCCCTATTTCAGCTACCCAGTTAAAGCGGTTTCAGTTTGTTTGTGTTCCGAGATCAAGCCTTTGTTTCATGGGCCCATTTGTTTCCCATCTGTGTGCGTCTCCTCTCTTGGGTCCAACGTTTTTCACTCAGTAAGTTGAGTCTTATTTCTCTTTTGGTGGCCAGAAAAAATCTACCTTTGTGCACTGTGATGGGGTTGAATCTGTTGATTTAAGATTAGATAGAAGTCCATATGCCACCTAGTGGATTAAGGGACTGAACTATGGACAAGAAGGTCCAAGGTTCAAGTCTCACTTGTACCAAGCCGTTGGGTTTAGGATCCATGAGCAAGGCCCTTAGCGCACAGTTGTTTGGATTGTAAGACTGGTTTCATTCTAAGTCGCTCTGGATAACGTAATGCCATGTATCTTATGATCTGTATCAGTAGTGCCCCCGTGTGGCAGCACGGACACACTGTTAGATAGATACATAGACAGAACTCAGAGAAACCATTGAGATCCAGAGGTGGAAGGGCCGTTGTGTGAAAACAAATACTGGGAGGGGCCGGTAACACCTACCTGGGGGCCCCTCGTCTTATGCAAACAACAAGAACCGGGACGAGCGCCCGGAGAGGATGACCCCTTCATGATAGTGGGATGAGATCCATGACGAGAGGGAATGTCCAATAGTGGGCAAGAAGCTTTATATGAACCCAAGTTTGCTCAGAGGGTAGAGCACTGTCGTCCTCTCCATGGTCCTTGTTTATCGAGAACATCCCCTTATCGGCCCATCACTCCCACTTTCCCTTTCGCCGCCTTGCCCAGGGGCCCCTTCAATATTTTGTGTTCGTGCACGGAGGTGGGTTTGTGGGGGCACAAACAGATCATCGGCACTCTGGACCTGAATGAACCTGATGGTCCTGGGTTCAAATCCCACCTCTGTCAAGCTGCCACAGTTGGGTCCTTAAGCAAGGCCCTTAACCTACCATTGCTTGGATTGTAAGACTGTATTAATTGTATTGTATTATTAAAAGTCGCGCTGGATAAGGGCGTCAATGCTGTAAATGTAAATGCAGTAGTGTTTTTCACACAGCAATAACATGCTTCCCATGGACAAGCAGTGCAAATGCGATTAACAGAATTAGAAAAAAAATATCACAACTTATTAACTTCAAACTAGTTTACAGTTATATTTATATTAACACCTCTCTCATCTCACAATCTTAGATTACTTTTAAATTATGTTTCATGTATTTGGCCTTTCCTGAAAATGATAACATATTAAATGACCATCAAATAAGTAAATAAAATAAACATAAGAAATGCTTAAATGTTGCCTAACTAATTAATAAGATTAACAGAAACATTATATTGACATGACACTTTGCTCAGAGGTATGGCTCATATTGGTGTGGTGATCTTTTGACATCGTTGTAAGACCTCAACCTCGCTCCTGAGAATTACCCAACTTTGGCTGTAGGAACCTATAATTTGGTAACCATGTATTACAGACAAACATCAGCTAACATCATATGAGCAAACCACCTCTGTAAGCTGCATTTGTTGCACAGGAACAAATGTGATACAATGCTCGAAGCAGAGAGAGAAAGGCACACTGTTTTGTTGCATCAATGACTAATGCTTATTGCACTGCACAAAAATTAGGGTATAATTCCCTAATCCCCATCCTCTACTTTCTGTGAGCAGTATATATCAGTGTCTAGATCATCTAAGCAGTTAGTTCACTTATATTTAGACAATGCATGGTCACAGTCATTCCTATGAGTAACCATCCATTCTCATAAACCCAGTAGCATGTGAAAGTGGTATCAGATGTGTATACACACACATTCAAGAGGACTACTAAATGACTTAGGGATGTGAATTGCCTTGAAATACAAACCAGTGTAGCCATACTCAGAATGTTCTTGGAACAAAATATTTTATTAAGCATGTAAATGAGAGTGATACGATCTCAGAGTTAGATGTTAAAGTGGAAACTGGAAGGTAGTGAAACTGTACATGATTAAGAGGTGAAGTGGGACTGTGGTGGCCTACTGGTTAAGGTACTGGACTATGGACCAGAAGGTCCGGGGTTCAAATCCCACCTATGCCACAGTTGGGTCCCTGTGCAAGACCCTTAACCCACAATTGCTTGGATTGTAAAACTGTATTAATTGTAAGTCGCTCTGGAAAAGGGCTAGGGTTAGACAAATGTGTAAATCAGTTTGCCTACTCTTAAACAATTACCAGAGGTTTGTAGAACAAGGTCTTAGCAGGGCAACTCCTTTGAGGACAAAGCTGGCTTAACAACTGATGTACATCCACAGTACCGTGCAAAAGTCTTAGTCCACCATTAGATTTGTTGTTTTAGCAATGGAATAATAACCACATACAACAGATTGTCAACAACTGGACCCAATCATCTAAAACTTGTAATAATTCTCTTTTCCACTGATCTTTATTCCAATCTTTGTGAGTGTTAGCATTTTGATTCTAGAGGGGTAAACTTGACCTTACAATAAAGATGCCAGATGCTACCATTGCTAAAATAAAAGAGGAATTCACACAAAATACTTGCCATTGTAGCCTATATAAGCAGTTTTTTTTTTCTGTGGGTTTTAAACGCTGCTTTCAGATCTCCTGTATGTTCTAGTTTTATTTGTATAAAGAGACTGAGAAATAATTCTATAGGGTCATTACAATGTACCATTTCTAAAACAACAAATCTAATGGTGGCATGGATTCCAAAGACCTTTTTCTTTTTTCCAGTACTGTAGATGCCACACAACTTCTCACATTGAAAAGCAAAGCTTAAATCGTAGCATTACCTTTATATGCTAAAGAAGAACAATGACTTAAGTATGATTCATGCATCATGCATATTTCTTACCAGATCATTACACTGCGAAGTAAACAATGTAGCCATGTTGCAAAGCAGACAATGTAGCCATATCGCATGCAAAGTGGAATGTGACTTCTTTCCAGTAAACTTGGAGCAGGATTCATTTTGTTGCATTATAACCTATCCAAATCATTTACTTTTACACATGCATAGGGTCTACTTTCATTATCAGTTACTCAGTTTTCATCATGGGGTTTGTGAGGCAGCACATGGGGCAAGGCTGGAACCATCCCTGGACAGAGTGGTATTAAATTATACGCACAAGCACAGCTACACTAACTCACACTGGGGCACCTTACACACACCAAGTGACCAGTGTCTGTCTATGGGTTCCTCATAGAGCATGTAAACTCCACATAGGCAGTGGTCGGAGATGAAACCTGAGTTTCTGGAACTGCGATGCAACAGCTTTGTGATTGGCCTTGCAAATTTTCAAAAGCTAAATCCAACTAAATTTGTATGAAAAGATCAAATGTAAGGTTAAGACTGGTAAATGTTAGGACAAACAGGTACGCTTGCTATTGTTGGGTTATTAGGCATGACACTTAGCCCACAGCTGCTTGGAACAGATTGTAAGACTGGACAATAAGATGGATGGATAAGATTGTAACAGTTGTATGTCGCTCTGGATAAGGGTGTTAGCTAAATGACTAAATGCAATGTAATTCAAATGACACCATTTGAACATGCTGTTTTTATTATTTTTATTTCTTAAATTAGATCAGTTTACATTTATGTCATGTAGCAGACACTCTTCCCAAAGCAACTTACGAGTGATACAGTCTTACAATCAAAGCAATTGTGAGTTCAGGTCCTTTATCAAGGGCCCAACACTGGTAGCTTGGCAATGGTGGCAATGATTTGAATCCCAGACCTTCAGTTTCACAGTCCAGTAGCTCAACAATTTTAGCACCTCAGTACCAGGTCAAGTTCATGTTGTCCTAACAGTAAGGTCTGGACACCAAAGGTCACATTTATGGTAACTATACTCATTAAACAAGACACCATTATACTATGCTAAACACCCATCTGCCATTTAAAACCATTTCCCCAACAGTCTCCCATACATATTGCTCAGTGTCGTATTGCTCAGTGAGCCCACTGTTTCAATAGCTAAATAAACATGGCACAGTCACTGGGCCTGAAACAAATTGCTGACCCACCGTTGCTTATCTGTCTTCTCTGTTATTCTTATGCATCTTTCACTGGAATGATGCAGTGCAATAGCTCATACTGCCTCTGCCTGCACTCTTCTTCCTTTAGACAAGTCAACCAACCTCCTGGTGGGTCTTTTTATTAAAATGCCTCTCATGGCTTCTCTCTTCTCATGGATCACCCTAATCGATCTCTTAGCATTACGTCGACTTTCAAGCTGTAATTGATGCAGCACAAATGCATGAATAAGAAAGCAGGTGAAACCAAATGTCCCTTTGCAATGACCATCCCCAGAGCTCTGTTGCTGTTAACACACACTTCAAATTACTACACAAAGGGGCAGGTGGCACAGTACATGAAGGGTGATAGGATTATAAACACTCCTTCAAAGCAAGTCAATATTTCATTTCATTTGAAACACTTCAGTGTCACTACTGGACTTTCAACCTATCCCAAATTTCCAGCTACCAGCATCCTGTAGACAGAGTCCTTTCTGTTTAACTGTGTAGCATCAGATGGGCAACTGTCTCTGACTTTACATCTACAAGGTGAGGCAATAAGGTAATGCCTAACAGTGTGTAGAGTATATTAAAACCTCCAGCAGCACTGCTGCGTCTGATCCAATCGTACCAGCAAAACGCCTACCAACACCACAACAACATCAGTGTCACTGCAGTGCTACGAATGATTCACCACCCAAATATACTGTCCTCAAGAATATTTCAAAATGACATCTCCCATAATGAAATGCAGGAAAAAAAACAGATAGACGACAGTCTGTATTTCTAGAACTTAAAAGTGCAATATTATAAGTGGAACTGATCAAATTGACAAGATAGAAACAAGGTGTTCTTAATAAAGCAATCAGTGAGTGTACACACCAAGGTTTTATCATCAGCTTTCCTTGTAAATATGAAAGCAGCTTGATGACTATTCCTGAGGTCCAAACAAATATTTAGAGTTTGCTCTGCAAGTACTTGCACAACAATACTGGTTGATGACAGCCTGAAAGCAACTGCTTTCTACAGGGAGAGGCAGTTGGGAGCAGGTATTCAAACAGCCAAATGCAGGTGGGAGCAATAGTACAATACCTCCCACTCACCTCCCATTCTCACGTCATCCAATTCAGAGTGAGGGGGCTGGTAGTAAAGGATGCATTGGAGAATCCATCACTAGATAGAGTTCTCGTCCATTGAAGGGTACATGCACACATAACAACTCAATCACACTGAAACCCTCTAGAGATGCTAAGTTACCTTATGCATGTCTTTGGATTGTGGAAGGAATCCAAAGTACCCGGAGAAAGTCTATGCGAGGAGAACATGCAGACACACAGACTGGAACAGGAACTAAAGGCGGTTCCTTTTATCTGTGTCTAAGGTTAACAAAAGTTAAATTTAGCATTGGTCTTCACAACACGTTTGTGGTAGAGTATCACAGTACAAAAAAGAGCTTAACGAAGACAAAATGATCTCTAAAGAGCATTTACTTCAGCAATCCACAGTAAGACAGATTCTGTACAAACAGAAAAAACCCAAGACCAGACCATTGTTACTTGGTTGACCAACAAAGATCACTCCAACAGCAGGGTGTGGAATATCCCACATGGTTACAAAGGAAACTTCTAGAGGAGCCTTCAAGTATAGCTTCTCAGCAACTATATGGTGTACATGGCAGCGCTTGAAGAAGAAATCCACTGCTCCTCACAAGAACATAGCTGCTCATCATGTGGCCCAGAAAATACTGGACATTTGTGAACTAAATCTCAATATAAAGTGGGTCATACAATATGACAACAGGCATAAACACGCAATCATTCTACCAAAAGTGGTTAAAGAAGACTAAAGTTAATCATCCTGACCTTAATCTAACATAAACGTCATAGGAGTACTTCATGTGACGAAACCCACCAACATCCAAGAGATGGCGCTCTTCTGGGGGGCTCACACCAGAAACTGAAAGCAAAGGTTCACACACTCACATCACAGATATGTAATATTGGATTTTTTACTCAATAAATAAAGTACAGAGGGTAATATTTGTGTCTAGTTTCTTTAACCGGATTCACTTTTCACAAGTTGCATTTACATCAGTGTGAAAATCTGATTAAGTTTTAGGCCATATTCATAAAGAAATCTTTCCAGAAATAACACACAAGCCAAGTACTACGCTCTTAGGTTTTATAATCATTCTCAAAATCCTTTTTTAGTGTTCTTTTAGAAAGCTTTGGAAAAGGTAAAATGCTAAAAAGACAGGAAACAGTCTAGGTCTCCCATGCATTGACGGTTTAGTCAGCTGGTTACTGTGCTCCTAGGTAAACATGACATGTTCAGCCAACAGGCTTTAGGGCCTCAATCAAGACCAGAACTGGCTTTAATGACAACAGTGGAGATGGAAGAGCTGTGAATGTGATCTAATCGAGTCTTTCCACAGCACACTGATACATGACACCAGATTATAAGATCATGCACATAGACTGGAAACCGACCACAGCTGCTCAGACAATGTCACATTGAGACGTTCTTCTTTTATTATCACTATTGTGAGTATTATCATTAGAAGTGTTGTCACTACACTTGCACTTGGATCGCCAAGCTTATCGTCAAGACAATAACTGAAACAGTTTTGATAAAAACAATAATCATAATAATTGTTGTTGCTGTTATTATTATTGATCCCCTGCTTACATACATATCCCACATTTGCAGCCCAGGTCTAAATACTAAAATAATACTATACCTTATGACAGTTCTGATGTTGTTATTGACATTACAATTGCACTGGCACAGTGTAGTCCATATATAACGAAGATACCCAAATGCCATGTCTGAGCATATTAATGAAATCAGGATGTACTTGCTAAAAACGCGACTGGCCTTTGCTTTTATGGAAGGTCTCATTACACAAATATTTGCACATCTGAAACAGACACCTGAAGCAGAATATAAATCAGAGGAAACTCAACCCGATTGGACATTATCTCGGACAGTCTTGATGCCCAACCAGAGCACCGGCCTCTGCTGCGATCATCCATTGCATTTAAACCCCCATTAAGCTGGTGCTGCTCTAATAAACTGGTGTGGTGACTGTAATGGTGGCTGGTGGTAAACACGGCGGTTTGTAACACATTTGGATGCATGGTGTGTAGAAGACGGGGACGGGGAAAGGACGCGCGCTTAATAGATGAAGCTGTGTGTAAGTGGAGAGCGTCATGAGGCTGCTTGTCACTAGGCAGAAAGTCCAATAATATTGCTCCTACCTGCAGCCTTTGCAGCTCCTCACATGTCTCGTGGTGCTGCGATTCTCAGGAAGGATGTGACACACCGTTATGTTTCCAACGCCATGTTCGCGCTACGGTCCGGTCCGGTCCTGATGCGGGGACAGAAGCCTCTACATCCGGGCTGTTGCTACGCAGCGCGACGGCTGAGCAACCCAGAAAAACAGAAAGATAAGCGCTTGGGTGCAAACGAGGTTTGGTCTCCTATCACCGATCTGCACCAGGTGATCCGATCCGGACTGTAAGGAGTCTGCAAGCTTCACTTTTGCTAAGTCACGACCGGAACCGATGTTACAGACAGCCATGTATCCAGGGCATTACGGGGCAGGTGTGGCTGTAAAACGGACACGCCCCCGATCAGTCAGGCTGCGTTCCAAACCGCGCACTACTCCAGCCCCCTTACAAGCCTACTAACCTATGTATACAGTAAGGCACATAATAGTGTGGTAGGGCACACGAAGGCGGTATTTAGTCAGCATTGCAGGATGCGGTTTAGGACGGAGCCCTACTCCCCCTTGCTATATATGGCTATTTAATACTAATTAGGGTAATTGCAAGCAGTTTGAAACATATCCTTAATATCACATTGGTATTATAGAGTATTTATAGGATAATAATTAATTAACCATTTATAAATTACTGTTTAGTATGAAGGTGTGTGTTGACTTGTTTTTTGTGTGTACAAGCACTTAGTAATGTTTGATAGCGTTGCTCTAACATTATTGAAGGTCATTTGCTAATGCTATTTAAAATATTACCATTTAGTAAAGGCACAAATGGATATTTCGTAACATTATTTTTTAATATTGCTTTTTTAAATATTGTTTAAATAACTTTAACATTGTGGTGTTTGTTGATAGATAGGAAGTAGCTATATAGCCAATCCTGTATGGGAAAATAATATAATAAACTGTTTATTAATATTTAGTGTTGGAGTACGCAGGTTATGAAATAGCATTAGGGACCCTGTATATAATTAATAATAAAGTAGCGACAGAGCTATAATTATCACATCAAAATGGGTTATTATGCCATCTAATGCAATTTCATATTTTGAACACCAGAGGGTCATTTCCCATATGTCACACACTAATAAGAATTTTAGTTTCTTTTAAATGCTGGGGACTAAACAAAAAACAAACAATTTTGAAATGTTTTAGTTGTTGTTATTGTTTTGTTGTTGAATTACTTTGAATTCAGAAATAAAAATGTTTTCACTCGTTTTTTCTACAATGGAACTAAACTTCTGTTTCTAGTCATTCATTTTTATTACATGGGACTAAAAAGTTTTTTGTTCAAAAACTATTCAGATAAAGATTCAACTGTGCAATATTCCACTTCAGAAAAAGAAAAACAAACTTGAATCGCGAACTCTGTATTATTAATCAAATCAAACTGAACAGAGTATATCCTTACAGCCCTACTAATTAGTATTATAGTATGCCGTTTGGGAAATAACCTTCATGTTCTAATGTCCATAGCAGCTAGAACTTTTATGACGGAGACACAATATGTAACATCGTTTTTTTTAATTAAATTTTTATGAGCAATGTGTATGGAGAAAGATTAATGTGTGAGGCCAAGCTATTTTGTTCTAATGTGTGTCTTGGCATGCTTTACTTTTAAAATTTAACTTGTCACAACTAAAAAAGGGTGATTGTTAGTTTCACTGCTGTCACACAGACATGTAATTGCAAAGAGGTGTGCAGAATGAATAAAAATAATGCACTTATAATACTATTCAGTCAGGCTGAATGATTGTATATAGCATGTGGCAGAAGAAACAGGCAGAGTCTACTGGTACAGATTTGGCTATACACCATTTATCCTGAAGCCTTAATCAATTATTCAGGCTTTGCTGGCCTCTTACTCCGTTTACATGTAAAAGAAATAAGCTGACCCTTTGATCAAATATACAAAGCTAAAAATGACTAAATAATACAGTACAGTGGATCAAATATTGCATGCAGGCATGATTAGCTGTGTCTGTGTTAGGGGAGGCCAATCGGGATCATCCTCTAGAGCTGAAACCCTACTCAAGGGCATTCAGATACATTGCTGAGCGCATAATTGCATGCAATATCGCAGTTACACAGTGATTAATGTCTGCTATCATGGACTTTCTTCCATTCCTCTCAAGGTTTGTTCCTCAGGGAGTTTTGTTTCCACTGTCACTTCTGCCTTGCTCTTTGGGGTCTAGAGAGGCACCATTTACTGCATGATGTGCATAACAAGGCACTGTTTTGTGTGCTGTCACAAAATATTAACAGAATAAATTACAGACAGGATATTAATATCCAATCTTTGTGCTTAGCTTGTTCAGTTACTGTTTTAAACGTTGTGTATTCGCTGTGTAGTTTTAGATCTGACAGTTAAAGTGCTTATCAGTGTAACCACTGCGGGGCAGCATAGACAAATCTGGAAAAAGTACATGCCGTTTCGTTGTGGGGAGTAGACAGTCGTGTTTAACATACAAAACTTCCATACATGCCTCACATTAATGATTAGACATTTTATCAGACATCAGACATCAGATATTTTATGATAGATGCTGTCTATAAATGGCTTTATTCTATTTCAGTTTGGGTACATGCAGCTACAGGGGCTTGGATACAAATATGTCAGGGTGCAATGTTATGTAGCGCATCAAAAAACTACAGGGTGAGTCAAAAGCCACAGGACATGTTTTCACAAAGGCTGCCAAACGCATTATTGAGGTTTCTTCGTAAATAGTGGTTTTCAGACGACCACTATGTGACTTGTCGTCCACATTCCCGGTTTTTGTGAATTTAGCTATGAGGGATGCGACAGTGCTGTGTTTAATTGGTGCTCTTTCTGTGG
This sequence comes from Parotocinclus spilosoma, assembly GCA_033117975.1. Taxonomy (NCBI): domain Eukaryota; kingdom Metazoa; phylum Chordata; class Actinopteri; order Siluriformes; family Loricariidae; genus Parotocinclus; species Parotocinclus spilosoma. The sequence continues at coordinate 10,604 of JAVSBV010043559.1, forward strand.
CTGATACAGCAGCTGCGTTCCCCAGCCATCAGAATCATCAATTCCATCTTTAGTTACCTGTGACAAAAAAAAAAAAAAGTTGTGAAATTTGTGTTGATGTTGAACTTTTGAACCACCAGAGATATTGTGGTGTTCTGTTCATATTTGGTCTTCCCATTAGAAAAATTGCCCTTAATCCAGTATGGTGGCTTTCAAGATGGCAGCCATGTTCCATACCTATAAAAGATACCCACCCAATACTTGCTGGGGTATTCAGATATGTCATTTTCCCATTTGTTTTTGTAATAAAAGGCTGTGTCTTTTGACTCACCCTGTACTACTCATAATACACCTCAAAATGTTGCTTTACAATAGTAAGCAAATTATTGTGGCCTTGATATATTTAACATATATTATACATATGGGCAAAAGCCCAAAGCAAACTTTCTTAGCAGCATATAATTATAAACATGTATGAAACCATAACAATACAGTCAAATCTGGTTAATTGGACCACCGGGTAATAGGACCATCTGCTTATTCGGACCAAATCCTAAAGTACCGAAACAAATCCTATTATATACGTGTTTTATAT
>JAVSBV010043580.1:0-11176 GCA_033117975.1 Parotocinclus spilosoma
CACGTTCTTTGGTCCGATTAAGCGGAATTTTGGTCTAAATAAGCGAATAACATTACACGTATATAATAGGATTTGTTGCAGCTGGTCCCATTAACTGGTGGTTAACCAGATTCGACTATATATTATAGCATATACTTCCTTAAACATACTTAATGCATGACAGTGACCATGGCTTTCCTCACTACATTTCCCAGCAGGGTGGCTCGGTGGGTAGTAGGGGTGTTCCGTATCATATCGTTCGCGATAATACCGGTATAATTTTTTTAATGATGTAAAACATCCATATCGTGATATTCCAATGTGTTTACGTAATTTACATTTATGGCATTTAGCAGACGCCCTTATCCAGAGCGACTTACAACTGATACAGTCTTGCAATCCAAGCTATGGTGGGTTAAGGGCCTTGCTTAAGGACCCAACTGTGTCAGCTTGGCAGAGGTGGGATTTGAACCCAAAACCATCAGGGTCCAGGGTCCAGTACCTTAACCACTAAGGTACCGTAATGACACAATGCATTTGCAGAGAGTACGATGACGTTCATTACATGGCTCCTAGGTAGAGAAACAGACATGGTTCTGCGGTGGAGGAGTGGAGTTTGTCCCAAAAAGCGGAGAGACTTTAGTAATGTGGAGGTGTTTTTGGTACAAAATATCAGATGTACAACAAACCACAGTGATATGTAAAGCTACGCAAAAGGTCTGTAACAACAAAAGGGGGAGACAAATCTAATCTGTTTCACCACCTCGACCAGGAGCACGCAGCTAAATACGAGGAATGTCAAAAATGGCGCGGGATATAAATGTTTGGGGTTTTTTTTTTGCTGAAATGTATTGCCAAATATATCGTTATTACAAAGATCCCTAAAATATTGTGATATTATTTTAGGGTCGTATCGCCCACGCCTAGTGGGTAGCATTACTGCCTCACAGCAAAAAAGTGCTGGGTTCAATCCCAGGGTGGAGCGGCCTGGGTCCTCCCCATGTCTGCGTGGGTTTACTCCGCTTTCCTCCCACAGTCGAAAGGCAAGTGTGTTAGGTAAATTGGTGTCTCTAAAGTGGCCCTGGTCTGTGTGTGCCCTACAAGTAAACATGACTACAGCTGAAGGCGTTTCTCAACATAGGCGTTCACATACTTTTTCCACTCGTGACTCTGAATGATTAATCAAGACTTGGATGAAGGTCAAGCCACATACTGTCTAGTTGGTCAAACCGAGCCATGATTTAAAGCCTTCAGGAGAAGTTTGTGGCTGTGGCCACTTTGGAAAATTCCAGATTTCTGTTATGGCGTCTGTACAGAAGAAATAAATAGAGCTCCTGAAGATGTTCTTCAACTTTGAAATCCTGCCGTACAGTTTACAGCGAGAGCAAAGACAAATAAAGGGACTGTAACCATAATGACAGAGAGGCGACATCCCAGCTGAAACACAGGACATGGGAGTAAACAAGAATATAATGTGTATTTGTGTGTTTGCTGGCTCATATACACAACTACTGCATTGTTAAAGCAAATAAAGGTCTGGTAACATGGAGCAGATCTTGCCGCTTACCTCGGGTGGAAACAAAAGGCAAAATGCCACATTTGAATGGTATTTGATGTTAAAAATGTGCTGGATAGAAAGCAAGAGACTGATCTTATGAAAATTGACCTGGCTATTAATAAAGAATTTTGATCTAAGTTTGTGAAATAAGTTGGAAGGTTCGACCTTGTTGACCTTCCCTCATGCGCCTTATTGCACACGTCCTGTCGTGGTTTGCAAGCACAAGCGAACACGCCTGATTTATGGCTATAACCATTTACTGTTGAATAAAAATGAGAAAGATATGGGCTGGGGATTAAACAAGGAATTAATTTAGCAATCTAATTACAAAAGAGAGGGGAGGAAGAAGGAACCCAGATGGAGGCTGGTGCAGGAAGTCAGATGCAGGTCACTAGTTCAGACGGTGGTCCGTGTTCGAAGCCGGCATAGACCCAGGTCGAAGCCAAATACAAAAACAGTCTAGGCTTTAGGTGAGGGCCGTGGCGAGACAAACATGCGGAACAGGTACAGGGTCCGTCTAATAGTTGGTACAGGTACACAGCAGAATTAAAAGCGAGGTAAGACGGTTTGAGACGCGCAAACCTGCGAAGCCAGATGAGAATTGGCCACAGAGCCTTATCTAGGGTCCAGTAGCTAAAACAAACAGAATCTAAACAAACTAAGGCTGATCATCCAGCACGGAACTCTACTTAGCAGCGTTAATCAGACCCTAAACTCGCTTTAGGTCTGATTATCACATGAGATGGGGCAAGGCTGGTGCATCGAGTGCCTATACGTGCATTTAATAATCCCCTAACTACAGAAAATCAGATTTAGTCCATAATCCGATCAAGGAGTTTACGTGCGCTTTAGTAATCGGATCCAGAAACCTGTGCATTTAGACTTCCCAGGCAGTGTAATTGGATTTCTACTTTGCAACCAGCCAAGAATGTCACAAAGATGTGACGTAATATTCTTCTGTTTCTTCTTTGCAAAGTGTTTGATGGCTATTTAGTAGGCCTGCATTTTCCAGGGTTGCCAGATCCCACAAGAGAATCCCCCACCTGGTCTATAGGACTGTGGTGGCCCAGTGGGTAAGACACTGGACTATGGACCAGAGGGTCCAGGGTTCAAATCCCACCTCTGCCAAAGCTGCCCCAGACCGGTCCCTGAGCAAGGCCCTTAACCCACAATGGCTTGGATTGTAAGACTGTATGAATTGTAAGTCGCTCAGGATAAGGGCGTTTGCTAAGTGACATAAATGTAATGTAGATCTGCCCAAAGAAGCAAAACCTCTACGAAGAAGCAGACCTGGCAACCATTTTTTTTCTGCTAACCACCGTGCACAGACTTCCGATTCTGGGTAACTGGTACACATGCTGATTATCGGGGTAAAATCCAGCTCTCTTTATCAGATTTCTAGATCCGAGCATGTTGTATGCAATAATCAGATAGGTGCAGAAATCCCATCATTATTGGATTATTAAGTGCAATTAAACTCAGTCATTGGTACAAAAGTACACAGATGTTGATGCAATCCAAAATGATGAGCAATAAAGAGATCACAGGTGTCTAAAATCCAGCTGTTTTATTGAAATGACACCGTTCTGATTCGTAGTCAGGCTATGCTGCTTGTCCGACCACTAAAATAAGCAAAAGCTTTGTCTTTGTTATTGTGGCGGAGCAGCAGCCGTTGTGCGTTATTTGTGTTATTTTTATATCGTTGCCAGTGATGCAGTTATGTTGCATTTTCGGTAGGTTTGACAAGCTTATTAGGAGACGCAGCACTGCAGGTCTGGCAGGAATTACTGCATCGTCGTGTGTGTGTGTGTGTGTGTGTGTGTGTGCGTATGTGCGCGTATGGTGTTCTTTAAGAAAAGGTGTGTGAATATGCCTGAGGGTATCCATGAATTGAATTTGGAGAGGGTGGATGACTAACCTCTGGTTATGTGTTTGTCTAGGACAAAGCAGACTCCAGTTCCCTCCAACAGCGCCCCGAGAACCAGGTGGGTCCAAACCTGTCACGTTTCCTTCAGGTTCATTAGCTGTGCAGTCTAATGATGTGTACAAGTCAGCTGAACACAAAACATGTCTATGAATGATTATCACCACTAAAACTGAACGTCTTTTAGACATAATATGTCTGTTTAAGTCTTATACATGTACAAATATGTACAAAAATCTTTTACCCCTTTAACTTTTTAACATTTTGTCATGTTTGGTCTTGTGCTAAAAAAAGGTCTCTCCAGAGATCTGATAGGGTTCAAGTCAGGGCTTAGGTGGGGGTCACTCAAGGACGTTCACAGAGTTGTCCCCAAGTCAGCTTGTCGTCTGTCTCGCCACTGCCCAAATTGGTTTTGGTGTTGCAGTGTTGCTTGACCTTCTGAATGTTTCCCCCCATCTGGACACAGGATCTTTGGAGCTCAGCCAGGGTGACTGTTGTGTTCTTGGCCACCTCTTTAACCAAGGCTCCTCTCCTTTCATTTCTTATTTTGGTGGGGCAGCCAGCTCTGGAAAGAATCCAAACTTCTTCCATTTAAGAACGGAGGGTTCTGTGCTCTTGGGAACTTTCAGTGCAGCAGAATTTCTCTAACCATCTCCAGATCTGTGTGTCTCCACACAATCCTGTCTCTGAGCTCCACAGGCAGTTCTTTCCTTCTCATGGCTTGGTGTTTGTGTGCCTTTCCAAATCATGTCCAGTCAACTGAATTTACCACGGGTGTAGAAATATCCAAGATGATCAAGAGAAATGGGAAAAGTGTGCTGTAAAACAAAAGATCTGAAAATCCCAAAGAGGATATGAAATGGCATTTTAATATTCACACTGTTTGTTTTGTCTGCAGGACTCACGGAGCGTCAACAGTGAAGTGTCCACTCCAGAAATCGAGAGAAAGTAAGTGCTCGTGTAAATGGCAACACATAAACAAGCATGGATATTTTTAGCATGAATTCACGTAACCTCACACACACACACACACACACACACACAGACACACAGACGATATCCTCTGCCATTGTATATTACATACATATTGTAGGGAGTGAAAGGTTTTCCGTGCGTTTCCTCTTCATTGTATGACTGTACGGTCTAAAAATCACATGCTGACCGAATGTGTGCAGAATCTTTCACAGCTCACATTGTAGGTGCTTCCAGGCTTCCTTCCTCCTATTGTGGTTTGATGTTTAAGATGGAGCTGGGCGATTAGACAGCGAGAGGAAGCAGGCGAAAGAGGCTTCTGGGTGACTCAACTAGGATGCAGAATGAGTGTATCGAACATGAGGACATTTTATTACAGCATGTCATAGATGAACACTTCATGGCCTTGTCTGTGCCGCTTACTGAGGTGGGGTGGGGTGGGGGTCTCGGGTGTCGGCGGTGCTGCACAGCTTTAGCTTTAGCTTTAGCAACTAGGTCCAGCTTGGGACTATTGGGACTACTTGGGACTTTTTTAATTGCTTGTTCCTCGGATGTTCCTACTTAAGAATCTACTGAGGAGGGAGGAAAAAAAATAAAAAGAAATCTTTATTTTTCAGCACTTTTCAAGTTCTCGAGGACTATGTGGAATCAATACAAGGAAGAAAGAAATAAAAATAAATTTTTATTTAAAAATAAAATTTATTTAATCTACAATTAAATTCAAAAAACATTTTAGGTACAGAACAATACCGTTGGCACTCCACCGGAGGGCGGAAAAAGCTACAAAATTATTTTATTTCATTTTTTTTTTTTTTTATTTCGAACCATTAGTACTGCGTTTGTTTGTTTTTTTGTTGTATTCTTCAAATATGATTGTCGGCAGATCCGCGAAACAAGCATTAAAAAAGTCTGGCCTTAACTGACTGACAGAAAGTGAATAGATGGTTTGTTTTTGCGCTTGGAGGGTTTAAAGGAGCAGTAGATTCCTAGGTGGAAGTACAAAAGCAGGCAAAAAGGAAATTTTGCACGCCACGTCCCTTTTAAAGCTTTGAGCTATATTGACGTTTATGATTTCTCGGCGGGGCTCACGTGTTGGACACGTGCCATATCATAGCACCGTTATTTAAAGGTTTACAGAGAAAACAAGCCTAATGTGAAACACGTGGGATGGACGGTATGACTGTCTTGCAGACTGTGTGTACAAGTGTGTGTCTGTGGCTTGTGTGTGTTTGTTGTGGTTTTGTTCTGGGTCTGGTCTTTTCAGTTTCAGAGTAAACTCTGCTTTTCTAAACTTATTAAACATTAAATTACAATAATGTCAATGTGAAGCTGGGATTTTCAGATCCCCAGAGGTGCTAAATTCACCCATTTGGATTAGTGGGACAGGTGACTGGGTAGGCCGTAACAAAAGGTAGTTTAGTATGTAGCTTTTTTTGGTTTGGCATTTTTAAAATTTTCCTTTCATTGCTGGTTTTCACAATTCACCTCTTCCAAATGTATCAGCCATACTGCTCAAAATTGAGGGGGCATTTCAAAATGAATATGAAACGATTAAAAAAGGAAGCATTTGATTTTGCTTAATAAAACAAGAGAGGAAAGAAAGAAAGTTGTTCGATTACGCAAATGAGATGCCAAACTCCATTATGGTGATTATGTTCAGGGGGGTGAACAGAAGCGTGTCAAACTGGACGACCGTTCAGTAGGGTGTACGGTCACCCAGGAGTGTCAAAACGCACCGACAGCGATGGGGAGATGGACGGGATCAGATTGCCCAGCCGTTTTTGTTGGATTCTCTTTGGAATATCCCCTCATTTTTGTGTGCAGTGTACTTGGCAGGTTGGACATTAGGTTTAGACATAACGAGTGAATATGGCACTGATCTCATACAAACAGCCACTAAATGGGCAGCAGGACAAACACATCACACAGAGATTGTCCAGACTTCCTGTCTAAGGGCTTGGAAGTGACTTTGAACACTTAACGCTGTGCAATGAGGGTGTTGGCAGAGCAGATGACAGAAAGAGAGAAAGAGATTGTGTGTGTGTGTGTGTGTGTGTGTGTGTGTGTGTGTGTGTGTGTGTGTGTGTGTGTGGTTGATTGGTGACAGGATTTAATCCCACCATACCTACTAGAGCGGGGTGTTCGTTAAAGGAAAAAACCCGCTGATAGCAGTAACCCGTCAACACAGGCGGGAAATTTTAAGGAAATCCCTCATCCTCCATTAGCCATGACCTCTGCTGGAGGGCGTTCTCTCGCCACTTCCCGTAGGAACAGCTCAATGATCTGTGTGGTCCGACCACTCGGGTCAGTCGGATGCTAATAAATCCTTCTTTATCAGAACGCCTCGTGCATTTTGGGGTCTGTCTAATTAACACCTGGCAGCCCTGGAGGGATTCAAGCCACTTCCTCTCTTCTTTCTCATGTTCTTACTCGCGTATTGATAGTACTAAGATTTTATGGCATAACAGGGCTCTGAAATGGGCAGAGGGCAATTTAGGCGTCTTGAAATATCAGATTTTTTTTACAGTCGTCCCTAATAATGTAAGGTCATAACTAGGGCTGGCTCGATACCATTTTTCATGCCCAATACCGATATTGATACTGCAAACTTAAATATCGGGCAATATCGATGTCAGACCGATACACTGCTACACTGCTCTGCCAACACCTCTTGAAACTCTGGTGTTGTATACGTTACTGTTTTACTTTTATCATCATTAAGCTTAAAATAACTCCACACAGCTGACATGATGAGCACGCTGCTAGCTAACAGTTTTACCTCAAGGTCCAGCTATATATCTCTGTTTACGGCGTGTCGTCCAAATTGTAATAAAGCAGAAACGTAATAGGAAAGATATCGGATTAAACTGTTTTTTTTCCCATCCAATCTCCAATACAATAATTGTGCCGCATATCGGGCCGATACAGAATATCGTATCAGTGCAGCTTTAGTAATAAAGGCCACAAACGAGGCCCCTCAGCCTGAATTGCTTGGCCTGTACCTGATACTTTATAAGATTCTCTAGTTCTAAGTTCAGATCAGTTTTAAATTGTTCTGAAGGAGGCTGACCACTTTGTCTTTCACCTTTCGCGGTGCATCGCGGGTTTTCAATAAATATTAATGGAAAAAATATATTGTGGATTTTCGCTGTTTCGCGGGTTTTTGCGGAACTTTTACATTTAAAAAAAAATATAAATTCTAACAATAAAGAAATGTTATAAATCATAAAATATTAGGATTTACAGTAAATAGAGTATTTACTCAGAGGATGAATACTCACCAAAAACGAGAAGTAACACTAGAGCATCTCCAGCCTGAGTCTCTACTTACCGACATGACAAGTTTTTATCTGCGGTTTTGTGTTCGCTGTTTGTGAAAGTTTCATTCTAAACTGAATTAATCAAAACCCTACGATGTTACCCAAACATTATGCAAGTTCTACCGCTAAAATAGTGTAGAAATACTTATATAAATATAGCGTCTAGCGTTTATCGTGGGTGGTCCTGGAACGTAACTCCCATCATAAAAAAGGGAACAGTGTATATATGTTTGTATATTGTGTCACATACACACTTGGACACAGTAACAAAAGTTTGGACTCTACTCTGCTTCACCTACATATACGTAGAAGTGGCGGAAGCTGGATTCAAATACACTGCTCACAAAAATGTGGATATTTCAAACTGAATACAAAAAGGATCCCACAAGAACTGCTGGATAATCTGATCCTGTCCATGCCTCATACCCCTGGATGACCATACACCCTACAGAACACAACGTGGGGGCACTCTGGTCCAGTTTGGTTCACCCCCATGAATATGTGATGTTGATGCTGCTCAATGACTGTAATTGAGTTTGCATGTCATTTGCGTAATGGGGCGACTTTCTTTGTTTTTTCTTTGCTTTTCTGATGATCTTGTTTAATGAAATACAATAACATTATTTTTAATAACTTTATATTCATTTGAAAAGATCCTCTAATTTTGTGAGCAGTGTAATTAAAGGTTTTAAAGGTCATACTGCTTAGCTTTGCTTGTTCTGGAAATTAGCGTTTCTTCAAGTGGACACATTCCCTCTTGGTTTTGTGCAGCCAGCAACTTATATATGCTTATATTCCATCATTTGCATTCATATTTTGGTTATATAGTGTGTGTGATCGTTACTGTGGAACCAAGGAACCATGGTGCTGTATATTTAATGTAGGGAGTGATATGAACAGTTTTATATATTTATTTACACCTTTAATATTTATGTTCAGGAGCCTAATGCAGTCATTTAACAGCACATACCCTTATTGGATATGATTTACCGTCATTTCTGTGTCTAGGGTCAGCAGTTTTAAGGGTCTTAGTGAAACGCCTCATAGGTTTGACCTTTAAGTTAAAGCTTCTTACCAGAAACAGTGGTGTAAAGTAGAGTTTCATGCTAATTATATATCATTACTGAAAATGGATCTGCCTATGACGGTGTGTATGACGATCCACAGCAGGTACAGAATTGTAATTCTCATTGCAATTTTCCAAAGCTCTCATTATAACCTGAAGAACAATGGGTAATTGAGCATAAACCACCGGACTCATTTAGGATTCTTTTCTTCATGCTTTATTAAATTACTTGGGTTCTTCTGAGGAGCGTAATTATGATGCTTTATTCTGCACTTTATATGACAATCATCTTACCCAATCCTGTTGTTTAAGTTCCTCTGCTTTAGCACGGCCGGATAAACTGATCAGCTCATTAGCAAAACGTTTGTGCTTAGAAACAATTGGCCACTGTGGACCTTAGTTATGGGGGTTAGTCACAGAACAGTGAGTTTAAATCTGAAGTAAAAAGCAAAAGACTTAATCTATTGGTGCTTGCGGAGCTGCTCCTCTAACTTAGGATTCAGTCCCTTTTCCTTTCGGTTGGCTGTCATTACTAAGCATTTAAGGACCCATAGGGAATCATTTGCGCTACGATTCACGTAGATGCAAAAAGAAAGAAAACAATGATGAACACACTGAGCGGGAATTATTGTGAATCTGAATCACTAATGATTAATAAATCAGAAAATGATTCCTCATGCCTCCCAAAGCCACTCTTTCGCAATCTTTTTCCTGTCGTATTGGTATATCCCTTACTGTCCTGTGTTACTTTCTCAACAGGATCAAAAGCAAACCCTTGCAAACATGCTCGTCTAATTTATATATCAGTCCCGTTAAAGTGGTTGCACACTACCAAGCTAACATTGTCAAGTACTGAATAATTGATTCATCAGGATATTTTCAATTACTCGTTACAGGGAAGGAAAAAACCGGCAGTGGCTGAGTAGCTAGCCCTTTTGAGTTCTGACAACAGAATAAACCAGCGTATTTATCATACGTACCAGATACGTACACGATAACAACGATTACGCTAAACAGCTAATGCTAATCATGATATTGCTAACTTGCTGCAAGAAGAAACGCAGCTTTTAAACAAGTTGTCTGTTGGAACATTCATTTGAAATCTAGCTTCGCTGAACAAAATGGCAGGATGGCCTAAAGCTAAGGATGTAAGGACGCGATGCTGCTTTACATCAATAAGGACTCGAATAAGGGACTTCCAGGTCTGCTGGCTTCTGATTGAGCATTCATATAAAAATCCTCTCACTGGGGGAGTATAAGAATTAAACCCAGGCCCTAAGGCGCTGCCATTTTCCAGCAGTCAGCTCTAAAATCCGAGCCACCAAGGCTGCTTGATAGGACATGCATATTCTGCCATAAAAATGCTGCACACTTAGGTAACACTCGTCTTCGCCTTTGCTTTATAGCTGAATATTTACAACAGGCATCAATCTTTCTTAACGGAAGCTCCAGGTCTGTTGAGTTTAAAGTTGTATTCAGGCTGTGTCTATCAGTGTGTGTGTGTGTGTGTGTGTGTATGTGTGTTCTTTAGTATTCTCAGAACTCACTAAATCACTTGTGAAGTTTTGTCCTTCTTTTCCTTTATAGCTCATCGATTTCAGCTCTCACTCCTGACCTCCTGCTATTCCAGTTTCTGCTGTTACTGTCCACTGAAATCCACTCCAAGTATAAACTAAAGCTCAGGGTTACACTGATGAAAACGTAATGTGACTTTGAGGCTGAGCATAAGCATCAGGCACATTGGCGGTTCCTATGTACACACCACGCTATTATAATTACAGGAGGCCACCATCACGTTGGAACCACTTGTCCAATATGCCAGATATCAAGATGGCAGCCATGACCCAGATAGACCCCCTTAATTAAAAGGGTGTCCAGTGACTTCTGACTCACCCTGTACATGTAGTCTTTATAATCAATTCGTTATCTTCTATTTAATCCACACAGGGTCTTTGGCCAGCCGGTGCCCAACCGGCAACTCTGGGTGCAAGGGCAGGAACAACCTAACACGGGCCATCGTAGGGCACACACTAAGGGCCACTTCAGAGACACCAATTAACTTAACACACATGTCTTTAGACTAAGGTGGTACTTTGGGAGGTAATCGGAGTACCCGGAGTAAACCCACGCAGACTGGGTGGGAGGACACAGTCCACTTCTCCCTGGGATTGAACCCGGTGCTACCCACCGAGTCCCCGTGCTGCCCAGTCTTAATAATAGGTTACACATTTTAAAATAATAAGTGAGAGCAACAGAGTTGTACTTTTTTATCACATCTGGAAATGTATTTATTTATTTGGCTTCTTTAACGTCGCTATCGGCATCAGTGGACACATGTAAGCGACACACACAAGGTT
>JAVSBV010043611.1:0-10000 GCA_033117975.1 Parotocinclus spilosoma
ACCTGCCCAGGCCAGAACCAACGGCACCGATGCAACACACATCCGCAGTTCCTCCGGGAGCTGCATTTTCTAGTTTAGTCTGACACTGTTTTGACATTAATAGTACAGATCACAGAAGTGTTCTGAGCATAAATACCTCGAAAGATGAGGTCATTTTGGCCGTCTCTCATCTCGCTGTTTTTACCGCTTTTTGAGCACGTCACGTGTTACCTTGAGAACGCGGCTATGGTTTACCTCCTGTAAAAAGCTGCTGAATTAGCTAAAAAAAGAGCCTTACAATAAGACTTTCACAGAAAAAAAGCATAATTAGTATAATTAGAATTAGCCTAAAAAGCAACAAACAGGAAATATGCCGCTGATGAAGTTACACGCCTAGACTGAGTAATCTAGCTGCACGTCAGCCCGCACGAAATAAGTGAGCACAAATGATATTTCCTATTAACCCACTAAATAATATGTTGCTATTTTTAATAAATACTTTACGTTATTTCTGTTCTGACCAGTTTTATCATTCTAGGCATTTAGCTTGTGTAGCTGTGATTTAGCCAGGCATTATGGATATAAAAAAAAGCTTATTAAAAAAGTATTATGGTTCTTTATATTTGCAATGAATATTTAAATAATTTTTGTTGTTATAGTTTTTATTCTTATTATTATTTCATTTGGATGTACAACATCATATATATTTCAATAGTATATTAAGACATTTAATACTATTCATAAATAAATAATCATTAGTACAATCCAGTATTACTGTCTTTCTGACATTTTATGACCTATTTTAACAAGATGGATTAATGAATTTATTTATTTATGCTGTATGATAGCATAAAAATGCATGCAAACTTTAAACGGTCAAAATGACTACGGTGGCCATTCTAGTAGTTCTGGAATCCTGGCCGTTCTAGTGTTAAGGGCCTTGTTTAGGGGCCCAACTGTGGCAGAGGTGGGATTCGAACCCTGGACCATCTGGTCCATGGTCCAGTACCTTAAGCGATAGGCTACCACAGTCCCAGAAGACAACGTTTCTAACATTAATTGTGCAACTGAAACCCAGTCAGATAAAATGATGTTACCTGATGATGAGCAGGTCGTGGTCCTGTTACAAACTGACAAAGAGAGGAGAGAAGCAGGAGTGGGCATGAAAGAGAAGAAAAGGGGAAAAAAAACAACATTAATTCCACTGACTTTTTCAACTGCACCTTAATCAGTTCATATTCCTGTTCTAATTAACATCAGAATCAACCTTAAGGGTAACTCAATCTTACGATCCAAGTCCCCTACTCCTAATCTAGCACAGAACATTTTCAGATAGTAGACTCTGAACCGACTCCAACGCGGTACTCGCATTCAGATCCGTCTCACTGGATCCGGCCCGAGTCGAGCTCTTTAGAACCGAAACTCACTTAGTGCACAGTGATCCTGAGTGATTCTCTCGCTCAGTGCAGATCTCTGCTGCGTTTCCCTTTGTTTTTTGACATCTACAGTGCTGTATTGTTAGAGCAAATAAGTCTCAATGGCTCCTAAAAAGGTAAGTAATGACAGCCAACTGAGAGGAAAGCAGAACGCGAATCTTCTCGGCTTTCAGGCTGAGCAGTTAGCGCCCCGGGTTCACCTTTAGAGTAAGTGCTTTGACTTTTCACTTAAATCAGTAAAGAACAGGAGATTTCTCAAAACTTGATTCCAAAAGAACCTTTGTGTTATTGATGTTAGATGTGTAATAACTCTGTATGGATTCTATTAAACTCAGGATCAGCTCAGGATCTATTTAACCTAAATGCGCACGCGCGCACACACACACACGCACACACACACACACGCACACACACACAGAGTAAATGTGCAAAAGTCTTAGGCCACCTTTAGATTTGTTTTGCTTTATCATAATATAGTGACCATATATAACACATTTCTGAGGACTGGATCCAAAAATGTAAAACTTATATTCGTCGCTCTACAATCCTCTATTCCGATGATCTTCTTCTTGCATATTTTAGGTTTTTTATCCTGTTCTACTTGTGAAAAATTTGGTTTCTTGGCTGCTACACTTTCAAAAAGATCACCTGATCAAATTTCGATGGACTGTAGAAGGGTCAGTTTGGTATCCTGATACTGCTCCAAGAGCTCCCAGGTACTGTCACACTAAACACATATAAATATTACCTATAAATATTACCTATAAAAATAGTGCATATACATTTCCAGTAATTTTTGGCAGACAAATAATGATAAATGGTCACTATACCATTGTTTTAGCAATACCCTTTCTAATCTAATGGTGGCCTAAGACTATATATATATAAAAATCATCAACCCTGACCACCATGTGGAATGCTGCAATGAGAAACTGGAAGTGCAGGGGTAGCTGGTTCAGAACTGGTAAGGTTTTAATCGGAATTCCTCAGACACAGCCATTTGTTTCTGTACCGCTTTGTCTCGACTCTTTTTGAACTGAAACTTCAGCGGCGGGCTGGCGAACTGTCGCAGCACCACCCGAGTGCTGAGTCATTTGTCCACCGCCCAATAAACCCCAACAAAATGCAATTCTGCTGATCTGCCATGACACACACTCGGCCCAGACTCGGTGCCCCTGCAATACTGCAAGTGTCCTGGCATTCGAAAAATCTTAACACAAGACGGCACGGGTTACTGCTTTTGTTTCCCATCACAAAAACACACTTTTTTTTTTTAAGGCAGAGCAGCTGGTTCTCCTGGTAGATCTCAGCATGGGTCTAATGAGGTTTGAATCTGTCAACAGACGGGAAAGCAGCCAGAGACACACGGCCCATTCCGCTCAACAGAAATGATTTCCATTACACACTCCAGATGAAGAATCCTGCATTCTCTGCTCATTATTACAGCGGCAAAATCTTAGGTGTTTTATATTCTTTCAGTTCATATTTTGCCTCTTCTTTATTTAGGTTTGTAGTTTTTCCAATTACAGCCTGTAGTCCAGCTGTTCTTCGGCCCCTAACGGTCAGGACCCCCACAGGACCAGCACAGATCAGGTCCTATTGGGGTGCAGGATCAGTTTTTAGTACTGTACTGACACTGATATGGTGGTGGCGCGTTGGAGTGTGTTGTGCTTGCATGAGTGGATCAGAGACAGCAGTGCTGCTGGAGTCTTAAACCAACCTATAGTCTAAGCTAGCCTGAAACTAGTCTGCCAATCAAAATGCTTAGTCACCAGCATCCCGTGTGCACGGATAAAGGATCAGAGGATGGTTACCACAGATGAGCCGCTGTCAGATCCGGCTCAGTTCTCGGCGCGCTTGCTTAAACTGGCCCGAGTCGAGCTCTTTAGAGCCGAAACTCACTTAGTGCACAGTGATCCTGAGTGATTCTCTCGCTTAGTGCAGATCTCCGCCGCGTTTCTCGTGCTTTCCTTTATTTTTGTGACATCTACAGTGCTGTTTTATTGACGCAAAAGAAGTCTGAATGGCTCCTAGAAAGGTTAGTAATCACAGCCAACTGAGAGGAAAGCAGAAAGTGAAACCTTATCCTTTCACGCTGAGCAGTTAGCACCCCGAGTTCACCATTAGAGTAAGCGCTTTTACTTTTCACTTAAAAACACTAAATTACATATTATGCATACAAACCCATATACCATAAGCGCCTTATTTATATTATTACGGTCAGCTACGAGGCAGAAGAGGCAAATGAAATACGGTTCTAATGACGGCACATCCAAGTTTTATTAAACCCAAAGCTAAGAAATGAAACGTCTTGTTTCGCAGGACGTCAAAGGTGATAGAGCTCATGTGAGACAGCTTTTCAATCGATTCTGGAACGCGCCCCTGAGGATTTGCTGTCATTCAGCCACGAGAGCATTCAACTCTTCTCTGTGTTTCTACTAATCGCATCTGGGGTCGGATAGGACTGAAGCTAGAGCTCTGCTCAGGTCAATGACCTTCCATACCAAACCAGTTTCTTGAAGGACGTTGTACACTGTAGCGTAAACGTAGCTGATTCAAACTAAGGGAGCCATTCCATTGGTTCCAAGCCATTTAATGTAGCCACTATATATCGGGAGTGTAGCTTTATCCAGGGGTTTGCCAAGCACATGTCTGTCAGTCAGACCGCCAGATGGTTCATCATCATCATCGTGAGTCATTTACTCTACAGAATGCACTTCATTTCCAAAGGAAAATGGCATGTAGCCACCAGTCTCATGTGCATGGGCGGCTACTTGGCTGAGGAAACCCAATATATGAAGGTCCTTTTGGAGTTTGTGACTGTAGAGACTTTTAACAGGATGTAGGAGGAGTACCAGCAGCACTTCAGGACTCAGCCGACAGCCCAAGGTTTGACTGTGGAGACTGAATAAACCTACTACTTCTATTCACACTTCGTCATTTAGTTGGACTGGTACAATCCTACAGATCAGACCATTTGGGGTTCAGGGTCTTGCTCAAGGATCCAAGAGCAGCAGCTTGCTGGAGGTTCAATTTAAACCTTCTGGTCCAGTCTAGTACCTTAACCACCAAGTTATCACAGTCCCAAAACATCTCCTGTGCTCATGCAGTACTTGCCCCTGTTTTTCATCTCAAGAAATTTGGAGCAAGTTTTTCAGATCGCAATCTCTAGCCAAACATTTCGAATACGCACTTCCATCTGAGATTCACACTCACCGGCCACTTTATTTGGTACGCCAATTCAGGAGCGTTCCTGACCAGACGCCACGTCAAGCATTGAAGGCGGAAGGGCTACAGGAGAAGACGACCATACCCGGTGCCACACCTGTCGGCCAAGAACAGGCAACGGAGGCTACAACTGGCAAGGGTTCAACAAAAATGGGACAACCGAAGACTTCAGATACGTCGCCTGGCCTGAGGGGTCTTCATATCTGTCGCTGACCCGATACTAGCCAGGTGTGCCTAATAAAGTGGCCGGTAAACGGTGCACAACTATTCATTATCTTCCGCTTAATCCACACGGGGCCGCGGGTCAGCCGGTGCCCACCCGGCAACTCTGAGAGCAAGGGCAGGACCAACCCTAGATGGGACCCTATTGTACAATCCATCGTAGGGCACATACACAGTCACACACTAAGGGGCACTTTAGAGACACTGCTTAACCTAACATAACATCTTTTGATTGTATGAGGAAACCGGAGTATCCGGAGTAAACCCACGCAGACACGGGAAGGACAAGAAGACTCCACACAGAGAGGACCCAGGCCGCCCCACCCTAGGATTGAACCCGGGACCTTCTTGCCTTGAGGCAGCGACGCTACCCACCGAGCCACGGTGCACAACTAAACCGAGATTTTTTTTTTTTTTCGGGCTTTTGCGGTACTGTTTTGTTATCAAAAAGCTGCAAGTGTGTTAGGAGCTCCTCTTACCGGTCTGCTGGGAGGCTGCACATTTACCGGCTGCGTTTGCGAGGCGTATATGACAGAACCGGCGTTCTGGGACGGGTTGTACGAAGGCTGGACACACAAAAGACACAAACAGAGAGGGTCCTCAGATCAAATCAACTGAAAACGGGTATTTAATGGAAATGGTAGCAACATTGATGCTACGAGTCCGAGTGTGTAAAAGGAACGGATCCACGCCCATAATTCCGCCTTCCATCAACAGCAGATTAACTTTAATGTAGCCGCGGCTTAGGCGGGCTGCTGGCAGGTCTATTGCGGTAGAAGCAGCGTAGGATGTGCTAGCAGATTCGCAGGCAAAGCTGGCGCGCGTTGGCAGCAGGTCCAGTTCACAATCCCATAATAACTCGGCATGGACACACAACAGACAGTGCACTAAATGTTTTTCATATAAAGTGGCCCCAGGCGCGCCCCCTTTAACCGATCCATGATCGGAGGTGGGCGTGAACTACCCTCCAGATCGTGTCCGCATCAGTTCCCGTTCAAACTAGAGACTTTTCTAACACGGTGGATGTGTTTAGAGACTTTCTGGTGAAAGGTATTCACAAAAAAGTGCATGATTTTCCGCTACTTATTTGTACCAAATAAATGTAAATAATGTTTCCAAACAAGAACTACTGTTGCTTACCAACTTTGTTCATTCAAAAATAAATTTGCAACCAAGTTTTTCGAAACGATCTACAACACAATGTATAGGTACTCATCATGCGAAGTAATAATACTGCAAAAAAAAACAAGTTCTTACTCAATTCCAGTCAACGTTTGAAGAGCTTATCCAGTGTGATCTGGCGCGTTCTCTTGACGGGCTGCACTTGAACAAAATCAAGAAAGTGGTGGGCGTGGTCACCTCCCGCTGGTTCTGCTCGTGTCAACACAACTTTTCGGATTTCCTGACCTTTCATAAAAGCATAAATTCTCCCGGGGATCCCAACAAATCCTCCCATATCTCGCTTTGCATCCTCTAGGTGGCGACTTGTGGCTTCTTTTTCTTATTCGCTCTCACGTTCTTTGGTCCGATTAAGAAGGATTTTGGTTCAAATAAGCGAATAACATATATAACAGGTATAGAACAGGATTTGTTTCGGTACTACGGCTGGTCCCATTAACCGGATTCGCCTGCACTCATCAGTGACTCGTGCTCCTCATGACCTCTTCATTTCTTCATCTGAATGTGATTTCCATGACCCTGTTTAACCCGACGTGTTTCCTTCACCTTCCTCCCTCCCTTACTCGCTCTTGCTGCCTTTCCCTCTCTGTCTTTGTTTTGTTAGAGAGTAGCAGACTCGTGTCGATTCTGAGCTGCACCTGGAAAGCTGCCCCAGTCGCCTTTTGTTTCGTTCGTTTAAATCAATCGTTTTTTTCGGCTTTTGCCAAACCACTGGCCTACGCGGTGTAAGGAAACAATAAGCACGGCATTACTGCTGCATTCACCCTGGGCTCGTTGAGGTCGCTGCACCTAAACTTGTCAGGACGGATTTCTACAAGCGATTCAAAACGACTGAAAAAAAGAATAATACAAAAATACCACACGCACACGCCATTTATTAGATCTATTATTTAAGGTAGTACTAACGTTTTGTTTATTTTACTGTGTTTATAGGACTGTTAGATCTCACCTTACGAGAAGCGTTCTCACTTTTTCACTGCATATCCAAACAACGCAAATAACATTTTTTACCTCATTTAATTCTTACTTACTTACTTATTCATTACTTATTCCTTTAAACTTCAGTTATTTGAGCTTTCTATTTCAGACTACTTCCTTTTGTAGCGCACTGCGTTAGAGCAGGAGAGGAAATGGGTACCGTTGAATAGTAACAAGTCATCCGTTGGGGCCCTACTTTTTTTTTGGGCGAAAGGTAAATATTAAAGAATAATCCAACCATCCATGATCTTCCGCTTAAGAAATACGGGGCTGGCAACTCTGGGCGCATGGGTGGGAACAACCCTAGACGGGGCGCCAATCCATCGCAGGGCACACACAGACACACAAATACACACACACACACACACACACACACACACAGTAGGGGCCACTTTAGAGACACAAGTTAACCTAACACGCATGTCTTTGGACTGTGGGGAGGAAACCGGAGTACCCGGAGTAAACCCACGCAGACACGGGGAGGACATGCAGATTCCACGCAGAAAGGACCCAGGCCGCTCCACCCTGGGATTGAACCCGGGACCTTCTTGCTGTGAGGCCGCGGGGCCCCCCCTGCCGAGCCCCCGTGCCGCCCATTAAAACATAACCTGTATGAAACTCTAAAATAAAAGCAACAGAACATTCGAGGTTGTGTGGTAATAAATTAAACACTAAGTTTAATACTTCCACATAACATCTAGGCTGGTCCACGTAAGGTGTTCTTCCTAACACTTGGCGAGTTTTTCCTTGCCACTGTTGCCCTAGGTTTACTCATTTAGGCCTGTGGGAGAGTTCGAAAGCTGCTTTGAGTTGTTAAAAAAGAGCAGCGTATCAATAAACGTGACTTGGCACACACTCACCAGTCCGCCTGGCTCCCAGCCCTTAAGGTAGCGGTAGGTGGGACCCGGTGGCACCGGTACCTGAGGCAGGGTGGGTGAGGGGGCATGGGCTTTGCTCAGATCATGTCCTTGGTAAGGGGGAGCAGCGTGTCTCGGGACCTGTGATAAACAGACACAGCAGAAGAGAGAATGAAACAAACGTGCCCCCCCCCAAAAAAAGGAGAAGGCTCAGATATGCTAAAGCTCACAAAGAGTGGAAATGTCGTCCAATATTTTGCATACACAGCGTTCCCTCGTTTATGGCGGGGTTACGTTTCAGGACAACCCGCGATAAACGAAAATCCGTAGCAGAAACGCTAAATTTATTGAAGTATTTCTACACTATTTTAGCGGTAGAACTTGCAGAACGTTTGGGTAACATCGTAGGGTTTGAATGAATTCAGTCTAGAATGAAACTTTCACAAACAGCGAACACAAAACCGCAGATAAAAACGTGTCATGACGGAAAATAGTGACTCAGGCGGCCGATGCTCTAGTGTTACTTCCCGTTTTTTGGTGAGTATTCATCCGCTGAGTAAATACTCCATTTACTGTAAATCCTAATATTTGAGGATTTCTCACATTTCTTTATTGGTAGAATTAATATTTTTATTACAATTTTATAAATTTTGTGATTTTTTTTTTTTTTTTCCCCCCCCATGTAAAAGTTACGCAAAACCCATCGAAAATCAATTAATACTTTTTGAAAACCAGCGATGCACCGAGTCCGCGAAAGGTGAACCGGCGAGGGAACACCGTATACGTCACTGCTCAAAGCACAAAACTAATGGTGGCCTAAGACTTTTGCACAGGGCACAAAGGCGTTCAGGTCATTTCCATATTCAAATGCTGGAGTTGTGTAATTTTACATGGCGCATATTTACATATTAGATCGCGTCCCGCACTCAGATGGTGCAGCAGTCATTTTTTCAGACCACCACAGCGGGAACTGGCAGGCGATGCCAGCTGCTTATCTGAGACTGGCAGTCAGTCTCAGTTCAGCGCCAAATCAGTGCTGTGGTCAGACGCTCAGAAACACAAGATGTTACAGACGGGTTTCGGTGTTGCATTCGTTTTTAGATTATTAAGACATGTTCCCGGAAAAGAAGATCAGGTTTGAAGTGCAGGAGGCGGCAGAATTTCGATGGGAAGCTACGACTTTATCCTGGTTTCTAGTGCCAGGATAAAAAAATGACCATTCCAGTTTCTGCCTTTTATCCCGAGTCTAATGTTTGACCTCTGTTGCGTTCTGTTCTAAACTCTACACTAGACTCGTACCCACTTTAGTCTCCAAACAACCTCAACTCTTCATGGCTTGGATGCAACAATCCAAGCAATTGTGGGTTAAGGGCCTTGCTCAGGGGCCCAACTGTGGCAGAGGTGGGATTTGAACCCTTGACCTTCTGGCCCATAGTCCAGTACCTTAACCTTAACCACTAGGCCACCCCAGTGTTCATAGTCCAGGGTTCATATCCCACCTCTGCCAAGCTGCCCCGGTCGGGTCCTGTTTTGAGTTAAGGATAATGCCGTGCCCTGACTTGTTTTCAGCTCTAATTTCCGGGTTATGCATGATGTTTTTTGCCACGTCTGTTTTTTGTGTGTGTGTGTGTGTGTACTGATACCGAGTGTGACTGGACGCACCGTATGCCAGCTTGTTCACACTTACGCTGTAGACTGCAGTAACCCCGGGCTGGGCGGGAAATAGCCGTTCCTCCAGCGACAACGGTGCCCTTGGGATTCTGCAACATGGGGGGTTAAGGAAAACTGGAACAGGTTCAGCAGAAGCTTAGGAGGAGGTAAGAAAGGTCGGGTAACGTGGTAATTATACGGGTGTAAACACATTAGCAATAGGAAGCATTCCAAGCTAAATATTACCCAACTGAGACGATTCTTACCAGAAGTAAAAGCCCTGTGGATCAGAGGCCCGAGAACACACAGAAAGGAAAAGAAGTTGGCCTTTTTTTTTGCCTCAGTTTAGGGTATTACGACATTCTTGTCCTCCCCTCCCCCAAATATGCAATCCCCTTTGAGCACACCAAAGCTCGGCTGAAACGAACGAACAGACTGATTTAGTGCAACAATTATAACATGGTTTAAAAT
>JAVSBV010043631.1:0-11174 GCA_033117975.1 Parotocinclus spilosoma
CTTGGTGGTATGCTGACATTACCCTGGATACCGTGGCTCTTGATACATCACAAAGACTTGCTGTCTTGGTCACAGATTCGCCAGCAAGACGTTCACCAACAACTTGTCCTCTTTTGAACTCTGGTATGTCACCCATATTGTTTTGTGCATTGCAAAATTGTAAGCAAAACTGTGCTCTTACCCTGCTAATTGAACCTTCACATTCTTCTCTTACTGGTGTAATGTGCAATTAATGAAGATTGGCCACCAGGCTGGGCCAATTTAGCCATGAAACCTCCCACAATAAAATGACAGGTGTTTCAGTTTCATTGTCCAACCCCTGTATGTGATGACCCCCTACCTTTTGAGATAAAGGCACCTCTATTGGAACAGGAATGACTTCAGCAAGCAGACAGCCATAGAAAGCAACCCAGAACATGCCAGGGTCACTGTTTGGGTAGACTAGCGCCACCTATTAAAGACACACATGCAAATCCATGTAACGGCTGTCTGATTATCAAATGCACTTTACATAAGAGGACTAAAAGGGAGCAACAATCCTGTCTGTCCCTACCCGGTCTCCAGGTCTTAGAACGGGGTCATTCTTGGTGCCCAGCTTGTTTAAGAGTGTGTATGCCAGTTTAAGACTGCGGCTCCATAGTTTACCTATGGAAGAAATGGTATCAGTGATACAGCAAACAATATATTGCTCTACTCTTAAGCTTGAGGTGTGTGTTACTGACCGTAGGTGAGGGTGTAGAGAGGCTTGCCGGTGATGTCCAGTGCTGTTAAAGCAGGACTCTTAGCTTGTGTTGCCCCCCATCGGGCGAGTGCTGCCTGCAGGGCTGGGGGCCAATTACTCACCACACCCAGAGGCTCAGCCTTCACCGGGATCATCTGTCGGCCCTCAGGTCGAGGATTGTTGGGATCAGGCCGAGGAACTACAGCAGAAGAGAAGTGCATGAATCGATTAAAATTCATAAGTAAGCACGGCAGACAAAATGATGTCATAGTCTTAAGCCATTCAGATTTGCATTCTCATATTCTACATAACCATGTGTGTTTGCCCTAGGCCTACCAAGTGTATGGCTTGAAGCTGTGGGCAAATAAGCAATCACACTAGATACATACTGTGTCTAACTGAACTGTGACTGAGAACACCTCTTTAAACAGGTCTAAGCTATTCAAGCAGGTTCAGCACAGTGTCCGGGCATAGAACAGAGCAACTACACGGTCAAATTAACTGTACGTCGGGAGTCTAATGTGGTCAGCCACGGTACTCATTGCCTAGCATGTACACCCTAAGTGAATACAGGTCCAGGAAACAGCTGTGTCAGAGGTCCTGGGTACAAATCAAGGTCAGGTGGAATTTTTATGGGCTCGTACACAAATAAACAGGGAGGGTTGTACAAACAAACTGCAGATGTTTACTACTATACAGTGATGTAACAAAATAAAAAGGTTGGTGTGATTCAAGTTTTGTTTTTTTGTCAATGCTTCCTGAGCACCACATAAAATATTTAACGCTAAAATTATAATTCATTAATAATTAATTTTGTAATGCCAAAATGACAATGTGCCCTGTAGAGAATGAGGATTGTCACATGCATTCTACGCCATCTAATGCAATTGCATATTTTAAACCACCAGCTCCTAAATGAATTACTATTCTTTAAAAGCTTAAAAAAAATTTTTAATTTAAACATGGTTCATGTGGTTATTCAATGCGTGACGAAACTGCAATAAAACTATTTACAATTTTAAACCTCTGCTTTAGTCAGTTAGTTTCATTTCTTATTAGAAAAAAACGTGCATTGTTTACACTTCAGATACAATCGTGATAAAACATACTTATCAGCAGTGTGTGTTTACATTTTTTTTTTTTTTTTAATGAGGCTTTTATGAGCGACAAAGCATTTTAACAGAACATTACCCAAAAGCAGTTGCGATATTAACTAAACACACTGTGTGCTATTTTCAGAACTAAAGGAACACACACAATTTAGGAGTTTTTTTTACCTTCCACAATCTGCTCGGAATCGTCCAGGAAGAACTCGCTGAGAGGAGGTCGTTTGGGTCTTTTAAGCGTGTTGAGCAGTTGCTGGATTTTGGTGGAGACTCGGCTGTGCACTGGAACCCCTAAACACAACCAACAACTAGAAGATCTCAGAGAGATGAAGATGGTAGCTAAATGACAGTCAAAATGAAAAATAGGCTACAGGAACAAACAAGGGCTAGAAATACATGACCACACTTCAGGTAATCAAGCAAAACAATGAGATCATACCCTCAACTTCTAACTGTCTCTTTAGAACCTTTTCTGCAACCATGATAGACCAAAAAAAAATAAAAAATAAAAAAAAAAACACATGGGCTAAAATCAATGCTCATTAAAGTACATAGCAACAGAATCCCATCTGGGATTTCAACCTAGGCCCTCAGGAAATGATGTTTTTTTTAGGAGCTGGCTCTAAACACCAAGCCCTCAAAGCTGGTACATGCCATACATTGGTCTTATCCAAACAGTTCAGCAAACTGCTCCAAGAGTTTTAATGTTTATTCAAATGAAACCAAGTTTCTGTCTAAGACATCTTTTTTACAGTTAAATTTGCAAACGATATACAGCACAATTTAAAAAAAACTCACAATCCAGACTTCTTCAGCCCACCAGACAAGTGGTCACTACTGGGGTCGATACTACAACACAAACAGTTGTGTGGATGTACTCACCATCTGCAGTTTCCAGCATGCTGGAGCGGTTTTGACCACGACTCATGCCTTTGACTGCAGGACTGGAACCTACTTCCACCCGGGAACTTCTGTCCTGGGGCACCGATGACGTCACGTCGGGAGGAACGCTGCTGTTGTCTGCAACAAGACGTGACCATGTCATGTACTGTAATTCACACACAGCGTGTTTGATATGGATGTCTTTTTGTTGAGATTGTGTACCTATACGAGTGTGTGCTAGTACATCGGCCAGGGCGTTCTGAATGTGATTGAGGCTCTGATTCTTGCCGCTGTCTCCATGTGAGAGGGTGGAGGAGGCCGAGGAAGACGTAGAAGAACCCTGGATTGAGCGATTGATCCACAGCTCCGAATTCTGCAGACTCTGGACAAGAGCTGCACTCACTGCAGCCTGACGCCTGCGCAGAGATCCCTCGTCCTCTGACGCCGAGGACGTGTCTGCACACACAAACGCACAACAGGAATTGTTGCTCTGCAGATGCCCCATGTGCTTTAAAGATGACTATAGTGTAAAAAGATGACTGACAACACCCTGAAGGTCAGCTGCAGCAAGGTGAATAAGACCATACAGTGGTTAAACAGGAGAGGTTCCACTCAAAACAGGCCTCACCATGGTTCACCAAAAACACTGAGTGCATGAGGTGGATAGTGTCATTTTCCGGTTCATAGTTTTACTTTTAAATCAATTTTAAATAGTATTGTATATACAGCTGCTGTAACAGAACAGGGCATATTCGAAAATGGATTTTAGCCACATGGTAACCATTTGATGGCAGGGTCAAATTAAAGTTAAATGTGTATGGCTTGAAGAAGATTTCTCTCTGGCCGTGATCAGTGAGCTGTGAGTGAGACAGAAGGGGCAGCAGAAGGCCAGTGGGAGCGAGCTCAGTACTCACCAGGAGGAGTGCAGTTCTCCATAGCAGAGTGAACAAAGGCTGAACGACGCTTAGTGGGCATGGGCAGGGGCAACTTCTGCTCTTTGTGCTTGGCCAGAGCTGCCTGCACAGCCTCGGTGTGGATATCTACAAGAAAGAGAAAGCAAAGGGTGCTGCATTATGACAGAGAATTAATTATGATATTATAATTCAGCTTTATTCACATCATTTGAACAACAAAGTACAGAGCGTATGGAACTGAGTGAATAAAGCAAAAGCTAATTATCAATGACCCATTCTTGTTGTCAGACTTAAGATCCAAATGAAAGGGTTTGTTCGATGGCGATATGATTATGGTAACGTTAAACATGAACTGAAGATGAGGGTAAGGACTACACCTACAGTACAGGATAACACACTGCTCCCACAAAAAAACGGAATCTTCAAAAATGAAACATCCTCTTCTTGTGAGCAGTGAATTATCCAAGAAAAAACTCCCCCAGGAAGTGCGTTGACATGCACTTATTATTTAAGTGGTCATGTACACAACATACTCCAACCTAGAAATTAGATTTAAAAATCCAAGAGAGCGCTTTTATCCCAGTACTCTGATTGCTCAGAGCATATAACAATTACTGATTCCCCAAACCCAACATGGTTACCCGGTCCCCCATATTTTAAACTCGTTTTATTTGGCCTCTTTTTTCCAATGACTTTGACAGATCTTTCCCAGAAGATCTGACAACCCTGAAATTTAACTCACCATGGATTAAATGAGCGATGACAAAAACATGCCTGATAAAAACATTATAATACACTAAATGACACTAAAAGGTCATACAAAGTACTATAAGAGCACATACACTATATTGCCAAAAGTATTAGCTCAGCTGCTTTGACTCACATATGAGCTTAAGTGACATCCCATTTGTAATCCATAGAGTTCAATATGACATTGGTCCAGCCTTTGCAGCTAAAACAGCTTCAATCAACTCTTTTGGGAAGGCTGTGAAGGTTTAGGAGTGTGTTTATGGGGATTTTTGACCATTCTTTTAGAAGCATTTTCACTCTTCTTGAGCTAATCTGAAGGCCACGTGATGTTTGGAGGTCTGTAGTGATTGACTCTGCAGAAAGTTGCAGAAAGTTTTCGCACTACGCGCTTTAGCATCCGCTGACCCTAATCCATCAGTTTACGTGACCTAACACTTCATGCCAGAGTTGCTGTCGTTCCCAAACACTTCCATTTTCTCATAACACAGCTGACAGTTGACTGTAGAATATTTAAGAGCAAGGAAATTTCACAATTGGATTTGTTACACAGGTGGCATCCTATCACAGTTCCCCACTGGAATTCACCAAGCTCCTGAGCACGACCCATTCTTTCACAAATGTTTGTAAAAAACAGTCTGCATGCCTAGGAGCTTAATTTTATACACCTGTTGCCATGGAAGTGATTGTAACATCTGATTCAGATCATTTGGATGGGTGAGCAAATACTTTTGGCAATATAGTGTACATTAGTTTGTAGCACAAAAAGTTGTATGTTGATGCTGTGTGTAATTAGATAGTGACCGAGTGGTCTTGGTGTTACCTGATCTGTAACGGTCATCACGGGTTCCCCCACTACGGTGCGACCTGTGTTGCCGTGTGGAAGCAGAAGGTCCAGCATCAGGGCTGGGAGAAGAGTCAACACCAGGACCTGGAGCTAAATGGATACTTTGCAGGCCTGGATCCACATCTAAAATTACAGTAAACACGGGTTGAGTCTACACAGAATAATTAACAACAGCGTTTCCCCATAGTGAACAGAGATGCACCGATTCTAAATTCCATTTTTTAAATACAGTCGATTCCAGTTAATTGGACCACCAGTTCATGGGACCAGTCGCTTATTCGGACCAAAGTCCTGTAATGTTATACGTGTAACGTTATTCGCTTATTTGGACCAAATTTCCGCTTAATCGGACCAAAGAACGTGCACAGTATGTAATACCTGTGAAGAAACTCTTCATCTCTGGCATCTCCCCAGCCCTCTACTGCCACCTACAGGTCTTTGCTACAAAACATTTCCATTTACTACAAAAAACAAGCCGCCACTTAGCCACAGCAAAAGTGCGTCAGATCACACTGGATAAGTTCTTCAAACGTTGACTAGAATTTAGTACGAACTTGTTTTTTAAGGTAAATGTATTTTTCAATGAACAAGGTTCATAAGCAACATTAGTTCTTGTTTCTACGTTCGCTATACGTGTAAATCGCACAATAAAGGTTTGATAAACGTTTGATATGTTACATAGCACCTACCGTCTTGTAACATAGGGCATGTTCGTTTAATCGGACCAGCTGGTTATTAGGAACAAAACGGTCACGTCCCGATGTGGTCCGATTAACCGGAATCAACTGTATATGACTGGCTGATTCTGATTTACTTTCTATCTAAGAATGATAAATGGCAGCACACGGAAACAAGGAAAGATAGCAAGAGCTGTCGTAGCTTGTATCTGGCCCTACACTCTCACTGTCTTTATCATTGTTGCGTTGGCAACACAAATATCAATCACTGCAAATTTGCTCAAATTGCACTTTATTATAGCCTTGATAAGAGCCTTTTACAGGTAGTCCAATAGTACAAGTACATGCAAAGCTGCTGAATTGCAACTCACCCCACACAGGAAGCAGAATATACCAATCAATTCTTACATCGCTACTGTAAGCAACACACACTTACTCTTCTAAATCCCAGAAATAAATATAACCACATAAATGGTACAACACAACTAAAAACACACACTGAGCTTTATTGACTAATAGAATGCCATTCACATAAACAGACCTCACATAAACGTTAATGCTCTGTCGTCAATTTTTTTTGTATTTTTGTGTGTATCAAGCTCCTCATACACATGAACTGAATTCTGAAGTAATGTTAGTCAAAGTGCTGTGCTGCTCATTTGTGTTGCCATTTGTGCCGCTGTCAGAGCCACATGTGCACAAGATTCGACAGAACTGGTTATATGAGACTGATCTCTGATCGCCACAAAAACCGGTCCGGTCACGAGTCGATCGATCGGTACAGCTCTGATGGTGAGATAACTGTTTTATATGTGAGGGAGAAACAGATTTCAGAAGGTGTTTCAGAAAAGCAAGCAGGGAGCTGAGATGTGTGCAGGAACTATGAAGTAATCATGAGATCGTGAGAAGCGAGGACACAACTCTGGGGCGTTGTGCTGCAAAGGTGCAGATCATGCGGCTGTTCCACGCATTTTTTATATTATTATTTCCTTATCACTAGAAAAAAAAAAAAGAGTAAAAAATGACTGAGTAAAAATGACTGTAGAGAAACAGATGGACTACAGGTTGTAACTGCAGAACAACAAAGGGCATCTATATTATAAATTGTAAAGAGTTCAAATGCGGAGGGGGTCCTCGTACAGGGTGGTCCTCATTCTGCTATGACTGTGCAGATAAAATCTATTAAATAATTAATTTTAAGCAATTACACAAACTTAATTAAATCGACAAGTCACAACGACATGCATAAAGTGTACTAAACTTGCACTACTTAAGTACACGTTGCACCACAAACACAAAACTTGACTTACCTACAAGAAGGTACTTTTTCAGAAGATCAGAAAGAAATAGTCTATAACTATAAAATAAAAAAATAAAATATCCCCTAATTTTTGTAAACAGAGTATAAAAATGAAAAAAAAAACAAAAAACAAAAAAAACTTAACGCTTGGGTATCTGAGAGTTACACAATCATGCGTCAGTAGAAATGACTCAGGATCAGCGCTCTTCTGATAAATACGGTCCTAAGTACTGGCCAGCACTGGTTACAAACGGATCTCTGACTCATTTACACAGGATGTGCTATGGGTTTTAGTGTTACTGGGGGAACCAGAGATGACGCAGTGGCACAAAACTGACCTGGACAAACCAAGTTCAGCTCCCTCACTTCCTCCACTGCTTCCTGCCACAGCCATGTTAAGCTATGAAATCTATGCTTAAATACTGTGTGTGTGTGTGTGTGTGTGTGTGTGTTCATTACAAGCAGAAAAGTGTCAAGAATCAATAGGTGCTGAAAGTGATCTAGCTAAAGTCTATTCAGTAGACATTGAAATTCTTGGCAAGAAAAAGGTAGCAGGTGTTTACAAAATCAAGTTTATGTAATAATTAAAGTACTGTACTGTTGAGCCAGGCATGCCTGTGCATGTCCTGAAAGTGGTTCCACCTGCTGCCACTAGAGTGCAGGAGGGAACTAGGTTGAGGAACTGTTTACACCCAAGACAGCAATTAAATATGATGCCCGTAATTAACCTTGAGTAACCTTAACAAGCAAATTGGTTAGAGTGCAAAACAGACACTGCTGTTCATAACAATAACAATTTACCTTAAGGTTTGCCAAAATAATCGTCAATCCATTGCAAGTTAAAGCCATGTTGCTAACGAGATATTTTATTTTAAAAACTAGCTAAATCAGCGTTGTTCCACTCAAAAGGTAAGGACTACAAATGGTTAATTTTTAGAACGTTTTCCAGTTAGTTTGTGTTTAATGGGAAACCACATTTTCTCTCTCGTGTTCACATCTGAACTCTGACCAGGTCAAAGCATAAGGTTGATGCCGATTGCCAACTAATCACTAATCTTTTAAGAAAAGAAAGAAAAAAAAACATGACAGAATACATTTTGGAAAATTTGGAACAGTCAAACGTTAGTTCTTTCATGATGTCATTAATCTTCCCATGGTTTTATCTTTGTTTACAAGATGACTATGTATACTATGTATATAAATTTCCCCATTTCTTTTTCCCTCCCAGCATGCACTGCAGCAATGACAAGCAAAGCATGTCACACAGTTTTGATGGCTTATTAAGTTTAAATGCTGGACTATTAACCAGAAAGCTGAGGATTCCAGTCCCAGCAAGAAGTGTCTTTTCCATGGACTTAATAATCCAATCAGTCTTATTTTTATAGTTCTAGGTGGTAATGTGTACAGAGTATATTTGTTTATTTATTTGGCTTCTTTGGCGTCGCTTATCGGCATCAGTGGCCACCCAGCGACACATGGTTACATCCATAGGCATGTTTATTTCAGGACTAGTCATACACAATTTAGAGACACCAATTCACTTAACACCTCCTTGGGCTGTGGGAGGAAACCAGAGTACCCTGAGTAAACCCATGCAGACACTGGGAGGACATTCAGACACCACACAGAAAGGACAGAAGAAGTTCAGAGTTCAGAGAGTGCTGTTTGGATATTCCATTATTCTTTGCCACTTTTCTTTTATGTATTTAAGTAGTGCAGGCTTCATGTCTGTCAGTGGGAGTTCACAATTTGTCATTTAGGACATTTTCCTTGCCATCTGGTCTGCTTTTTAATTTCCAGTGACCCCCAAAAAGATTTTACACAGAAACGTGAGAAACATGGACTGTGGACGTCAAACCACGGGAGTGATCATCTGAAGAACCTCTACCGACTAAGAAACTTTATTAAATGGCCTTAGCAGCCTTTTCAAAAACATCCACGATGCAGCATACGATGCGCCCTGTGACTTTAGACTCGCCCTGTATTGTGAAAGCAGTGTGTTGGCATTTTTGTGTATCGTGCTATACGGTGTCATATGCTACAGCTGATGTTATTCGCTTTAAATATAAATGATCCGATTTTCTTGTTTCTATAAATCAGTTTTATGTATGTTCTTCTGACGCCTAAGTCATGACTGACTGTGCAGATTGGAAAAGTGCGCACTAGGGACAGAATGGGTTGAGACAAAAAAAAAAACTATGAAAATGTCAAAAAGAAAAAGGAGTTCTTACTTTTGGTCTGTGGTATATACGGAGCCAGCAGCTTCGCTCGTTTCTTCTCGTAGCCCTTCTGTGTAATATCGCCTACAAAGAAAGAGCCCAAAGAGAGTACAGTTAGCGATCATCATTCAGGTTAGCCCGATAAGGTAAAAGACAGCAGGCAGGATAAGCGTCTTCATTCCTGAGGTAAATGATGTCACTAAGAAATCTCCTGTGTCAGTATCCTATCATCATCTTCAAGCAAAAACGACCGTGTGTTTATAGTTCAGGGTGGTCTGGGGGATTACTGTCCTCTCTATAAATGAGACTGTGCAGCTTCACAGACACCAAAATTACTCCTGCAGAACCTAATTATGGGTTAAGCAGAAGCTCACAGGGTGTTCACTACAGCTGAGAGACTAAAGAGATCAGACAAGTCCAAAAGCAGAAGGCCACCGTGTGAATCAGCATCACATGCAACCTTCTCTCAAAGCAAGAGCCTAGTGACGTGTTTCTCAGTCATCGTGCATCTTTCAACACACAGACGCACTTCCGTTTATTCAATGATTCAATCCTCTATACAATTCTCTAAAAGAGTTATCATAAAATAAGACTATTAGTGCAATAATAAAAGTAGGATAAGCGCATATACACCTCAGTCTTTACACCACGTTTTTAAATTTATTTCTACAGCACTTTTTTAACACATTCCAATGCTCTATTATATTTCAGTATCAAATACCGAATTCAAACGGATCAAGCCTAGAGCAACAGAGGAAGGGGGAAAAACACGACTTTTTTTTTTTTTTCTTGGGCGGCTCAGATGATATATGTAAGAATTAAACAGTTATAGAATGAATAAGTGAATTCCTAAATGAATCTAATTTGAAGTAAACTGTTGCATCAGATGAAAAGATGATGATATGCATTCTTTTTAATGTTACTTTATGCAGTATTTTATTTATCTGTTAATATTTATTTAGTGTGTGCTTTGAACTACACACTGCTCAATAGAATTAGAGGATATTTTATTATGGGATATTTCATTTTAACTGATTACCACAAACTTATTTGACTAGATCACTTTTTTAATTTAACATCTAAGCCACCAAAGTTTCTTCCTTTTAGCGTGTCTAGAGTTGACCTCAGGACCAATTTTCTGTCGTATGACCTTAGTTTTTTTGAACATATAGCTTCATTTCCTAATCCAGATTTCATTAAATAAACTTTTTTTTTTATGTTTATGCATGACATTTTCAGTCTATATCTTTTCCTATTCTTCTAATCAGCTCTCATAAACCGCACACGCACGCACACACACACGCGCACACAATCAAACGGTCTCACACCCACCAATCGTAAGCACAAACACTCCCCCACACAAACACACCCCACCCTCGGCCCGCATACTCACCATCCACCACAAGCACACATAGAAAAACACACCCTTTGCTAGGGTCCCACATGAGCACAACAAAAACACAGACTGTGATGCAAAGGAAGTGTGGAAAAGCCTGCACTCAGTCACTGATACACACCTCCTCCGTTTCTTGTCAGTGGGAAACAAGAACCCACAAAGCTAGATAAGCCATCTGAGGCTTGGTCTGATGCACTGGGCAAATCATGCTTCAAAAGAATTTTTAAAATTGAGAGAGCTGGTAAAGGCTACAAAATTCTTCCACAGACCTGGGCATTCGTTAATCTACAACAGGACCAGTTATCGATGTGAACCTTGTTTACACTGTGTCTGGAACGTCTTCAGAGTAAAAGTCTTCAAGTCAC
>JAVSBV010043672.1:0-11173 GCA_033117975.1 Parotocinclus spilosoma
GTTGTATTAAATTAAGTTATACATTGTTTTCGAGTTTACTGGTTAGTATAATTCAGAAAAATGTCACAAATCCGAAACTAAAATATCACAAAAGCTCAGACTTTTAAAAGACAGGTTTTAGGCTACCAGTTGCACCAGGGACCCACATCTACACCATTCCCATATGGCTAAAAATGTAAGCATCCCAAAGAAATGGGAATTAATCTCTCTCTGCCACTAATATTGAAATAGGTTCTCAGGTGCTTATGCAGAATGAAAGTGAAAAAAAAATAGACAAATACCATGCAACAAAGGCTGAGAAATTTATACCCCATAATGATCAGGATCTGGTGTGCTAAGAAGCACTTTCGGAACTTCTGAGTGTTGACGGACGATTGAATTCCATCAGAAAAAGGGTGACCTTGTGAGCCAGTTTACCCACCATTTGGCTGAGATATTCATATTAAATCGTGGCTGTTCTGGCTGTGAAACTTTTGATGTTCTGGCTGTGAAACAGTTGATGATGTTCTAGTCAGTAAAGTGGCTGTAGCACGATGGGATAATGGATTGTCTGCAAACATACAAAAGATATTGCTGTTGAAGTGCAGAAATTCAGTAATGCTTGCCATTACTTTGATAAGTTAGGCCACTGGAAACACCACTTTAAATTAAAGAAAATGATTCATTAAGGACAAACACTGGGGAATCAAGGGTAAGCCTATCTCCAATGAATTGGCTGGTGAGTTACAGAAACTCATGCAGCAATCAACCCAATTGTGTGAACCTTCAACCTCCAACCAAAAAGTATATATAGGGATAATCTTTAGATATGATAAAGCAGGACAAGACAGCAAAAAGGGATTTTGGTTTGACATCTTCTGGACTGAGCTCTCTTGATTAATATTTTTTTCCCTATAGCCAACTCCTTTCTTTATGCAATCAGCGATTGCAAATTTACAATACAGAACTACACTACGAGGTCCTTTTGGCAAGTTTCCAACAGAGACAATGCTTTATAAATAAATCTGACATTAACAGTGGATGAAGAATCATTGACATGTGAATCTAAATTTGACAAAATGTAAAACCCTAACTCAGGCCTTCACTCAACATCAGTGCATAATCTGATTCTGATTCTAATTCTTAATGACAGCAAAGCCCCAAAATTCCATAGGAGTTATAACAGAAAATAGAACATTCATTAAGGACATATGGACATAATCCAAATGGCAATGATCCACATACAAGCAGTTCTGCAGACAAACGTTTTCTAAGTACAGTTGACTTTGCTGCACTGATTTGATGATTTGCACGTGCATTAATGTAAAGCAGAATGTGGATTATTTTTTTATATTCTTAATGCAGCATGCTAATATAGTGCTTATATTTAATTAGATATTTGTACAAAATCATTTCATGATTTCTTATGCAAATCAACTTGATTATTGGCATAATTTAGGATAGCACAGTATATTTGATCTTTAATGCATTACATTGCGCAAGAAATGTAAACATATTTACCTGAGGAAAAAATGTTTACTAAAAACTATACTAATTACAATGAAATACAAATCTGTCCATCCATTAACTTCTGCTTAATAGCCACTGGATCGCAGACCAGCCGGCGCCCATCCAGCAACTCTGGGCGCAAGGGCAGGAACAACCCTATATGGGGTGCCAATCCATAGTAGGGACCCTCTTGCTGTGAGGCAGCAGTGCTACCCACCAAGCCACTGTCCTTCCCAAGAAATAGAAATAAATCTATAATTACCTAATTATATTTTAAAACAATGATGGCAAATCGTCCTGGCCCAGATCTAGTAAAAACAGGCTTAAAACATGATACTACCACCACGTTTCACAGATGGGATAAGGTTCTTATGCAGGAATGCCGTGTTTTCCTTTCTCCAAACATATAATTATTTTCATTTAAACCAAAAAGTTCTCTTTTGGACTTATCCGTTCACAAAACATTCTTCCAAAAGCCTTCTGGCTTGTTCCAAGTGATCTTTAGCAAACTGCAGATGTTCTTCTTGCAACCCTGCCATGCACACCATTGTTGTTCAGTGTTCTCCTGATGGTGGACTCATGAACATTAACATTAGCTAATGCTTAGAAGTTACCCTTTGTGACCTTGCCGACTATTAAATGCCTTGCTCTTGGAGTGATCGTTGTTGGTCGACCACTCCTGGCGAGGGTAACAATGGTCTTGATTTTCCTTCATTTTTACACAATCTGTCTGACTGTAGATTGATGTAGTCCATATTCTTTAGAGATGTTTTTTTTTAACATTTTCCTGCCTGATGAGTATCAGCAACTTTTTTTCTGAGGTTCTCAGGAATTCTTTGTTCGTGCCATGATACACGTCCACAAACGTACTGCGAAGAGCAGACTTTAATAGTTTCCTGTTCTTTAAATAAACAAACGCTGCCCACTACACCTAATTGTCATCCCATTGACTGTAAACACCTAACTCTAATTTCACCTTCAAATTAACTTCTAATCCTAGAGGTTCACATACTTTTTCCACTCACAAATACGTAATAATTTCTATAACTGGGTTCTCTTTATGTACTTTCAGGACTTGTGTGAAAATATGTTGTTTTAGGTCATATTTATGCACAAATACAGAAAATTCTAAAGGGTTCACAAACTTCAAGCATCATTGTATGTTTTATTTATCTATCTATCTATCTATCTATATACAGTATATAGTTGAAAAAGAATAAAAAAGGATTTTTAAAAAAATGTAATAAACGAAGGTTGGATGATTAGGTATTATTAGAGTCTATTGACAAGAAGTAACTACACAGAACTGTGCCGTTTAACTCCTGGGGACCATTATATTGTATATAAATGGATGACTTACCAAAAAACATTAATGAAAATACTTTTAAAAAATCTATTTTTCTGGAAACAATCATTTTCCTCCCCTGAATGAAAATACACGTTACAAATTATTTGAACTAAGCAGCACACTACAATCATTGTGCTATATCAACTGGTCATCTGTCTCAAGGACTTGCACCTGTCCTCATAAAACAGATGTGCCAACTGCTGCAACACTGACAGTCATACAACGAGCCCTTTGTCTCAGCGCAACTGAAGTGCTGACCACTGACTTCTGCATGCACACACCACTAGACATAGCTCAACATGACTGTGCAAGGCCATACAGTGGGGTGGAGAGACGCACACACGCACATTTGTCTCCAGAGAATGCAAACTAAACAGATGCTTAGACATATTATGACATTAGATCTTACTGACCTTTTTTTTTTTTTTTACATAGTAACTTTGCAACACAATCTAGATGGTTGCCACAACTGTTAACTCACAATAATTGTGTTCTTTGATGTTCTTGTATGTATAATGTAATTTTGTTTTTATTCAAATTGTTAATGGACAAGGTTTATTTAGCGATATAATACAAACATGGATATGTATTTATGTGGGCATGTGTTGATCACTGTTGGGGTGAAGGACGGACAGCTCCTGTAGACAGAGGTGTGACCATAGCTTCATTGGATCCAGGTGATGGTAGCTCCACCTGTAACAAAGGAGTATCCAATAAAATAATAAAAGAGTTAAAACAAAAACCCCAAATCTGCTGAATGGAGGATATTAGTGCCATATATGGTTGCAGAATGTACAGAAGAGTGATTACTGGGCCACAAATTACGGATCGCTCTTATTGTCAAAAAATACATTTGAGTAGGAATAACTGAGTGGATTTGCAACATCTATCCCCAATGAATATAATCTAAAGGGAAAAAAAAAGCAGTGACTACAATAACAGAAAAGTACTGACATATAAAGAGTCAGTCCATTAAGACACTAAAACACCTGCATCTTTTAACACTTAAGGATTTGGAGCACTATAGGTCCACACCTTATGTCAACATCAAACTAAAGACTTGACCATGTCTAGCAGGATTGACGCTCCAGCTGGGATAGGGCCTCTATTTAAGAACATGGATATCATCTTAATAAGTACACATACAATTCATTAAAGTTAATAATTTAACTAGTTTAGTGTATTACCAGTTTCTCAGCTCTTTTTCTCAGTTTCTTCCACACTGTATGGTAAGCCTAGAGGAAAAGTTCAAACAGATTTGCTAATGACAAAAGAACTGACAATCTGATTAAAGTTGTTAGTACATCATTAAAAAAAACATGCACCAGTACACACAAATATTAAGCTAATGATAAACCATTATAGATGGTGTCTTCTACAACTACATACAGTGGAGGAAATTATTTGATCCCTTGCCGATTTTGTGAGTTTGCCCACTTACAAAGATATGAAAAGTCTATAATTTTATAGGTAGGTTTATTTTAACAGTGAGAGATAAAATATCTAAAAGAAAATCCAGAAATTTACATTGTTTAAAATATTTACATTTATTTACATTTTGCTGAGAAAAATTAATATTTGATCCCATACCAAACATTATTTCTGTTCCAGTTATTTCAGACCAGTAAGGTCATTAATCAACTCGTTACCTGCATTAAAGACAGCTGTCTTAAATTGTCACCTGTATAAAAGACACCGGTCAGACCCTTAACCTCTCCAACACGGGCAAGACCAAATACTTTTCTAAGCACGTCCAGGACTAGATCATAGACCTGCACAAGGCTGGAATGGGCTACAAAACCATAAGTAAGACGCTGGGTAAGAAAGACAACTTTTTGTGCCATTGCACGAAAATGGAAGAAATACAAAATGACTGTCAATCGACTTCGATTTCGAGCTCCATGCAAAATCTCACATCATGGGGTATCTTTAATCATGAGGAAGGTGATTAAATGTGATTAAAATCCTGCAGTGACCGCAAGGTCCCCCGGCTCAAGATGGCACACCAAAATTCTTCCTGATATGTGCGCAAACCTCATCATCAACTACAAAAAAACCATCTGACTGCTGTGCTTGCCAACAAGGGTTTTTGCCATCAAGTATTAAGTTCTGTTTGCTAAAGGGATCAAATAATTATTTCTCTCTGAAAATAAATTTACAAACTTACAAATTAGCAAGGGATCAAAATTATTTCCTCCACTGTAACTAACCTTATAACTTTTACACATTTTATATTACAGCCTGGAATTGGAATGAACGTAATTGGAATGATATTCAGTGCAGATGAGAGGAAAATTCAAAATGAATACAACAAAAATGTAGTTGTGACAATGTGTAAAACATACAAAAAGGGTTAGGATGGTCTAGTAACCAACACGCCTTTACTACAAAGTTAACAAGCACTTGTAGATGGAGGTAAGAACTGTGTTTACTGAAAATGGTTTTCTGAAGTGTTCCTGATCCCATGTTGTAATATCCGTTACAGAATTGTGTCGACTTTTAATGCAGTGCCTCCTGAGGGATCAAGATCATTAAATGTTGGTTTTCGGCCTTGCCGCTTATTTTCAGAGATTTCTCCAGATTCTCTGAATCTTTTAATTATATTATGGACTGTAGATGATGAAATTCCTAAATTCTTTACAAGGGCACAATGAGAAACGTTGGCTATTTGCTCACGCAGTTGTACACAACGTGGAGAATCTGGAAGAAATTAAAGATCTAAGAACTAGATTTCAAGCGTCATAACAAATGGTCTCAATATTTATGTCCCTGCAAAACTTTATTTTATTTTTTTTTACTTTTCAATACATTAGCAAAAATTAGAAATTCTCTAAACTCAGCACAGGTGGAATTAAAACGATGAGATTGAACCAGCGACACTGGAGCTGACAGGCGATAACCGCTGTACCACTACGCTGTAAGAACCTCAGTGAATTAAAAAAAAAAAAAAAAAATACATGTCAAAGCCCAGACTTCAGCTTGTTGCAAGATTTACAAATTGTTGTTTTAGCAACAGTTGCAGCATCGGTCTGGAAGAATCAGCAAAAGTTTAGGAACTTCGATATGCAACGCCGACTGAAACATCCTAAAAGACTTGCAGCTGTTAATCTACGACATGCAGAAACTTTGGGCTAGATGATGCAATGCACTAATCTTGTGTGTGGCATCATCATGCCATATTTACATTCTGCCAAGTTTCAGATTAAAGTAGTCCTTTACATCTTCTTGTGTCTCTCGTACTTTCTTCACAAGACTAATTATGTGCATACTTCAAGTATTTATTTAAATTATTGATGCATGTATGTATTGGTTACTACAGCCAGAGCCTAGGGTCATGTCTGGCCAGCCTGCCTTGTCATGCCCTGACCTTTGGCCTGGAGTGTCTGGTGGGTCATATGGCTGGGCTATTCTTCAATCCTCCTTGGATCCTTGGAACTTATCCTCCTGGATAAGTTCTTCAAATGTTGATTGGAATTTAGTAAGAACTTGTTTTTTGCAGTATTAGCTTCGCATGCTGAGTCATTGGGCATGTTCTTTTAATTGGCGGACCAGCCGGTTACTAGGACCACAACGATCGCGTCCCGATGTGGTCCGATTAACCGGATTCAATTGTATATGTATACGTATGTGTGTATATATATATATATATATATATATATCTCAACTTTAAAAGTAATTACTTTACATGTAAGTTTTTTCAGTTTACAAAAGTGCCTTAATATACTAAAAGTAGTAGCCTAGGAACACCAAAATTCAGTTTATAACTGATCATAAGTACTCTTAACTGCTGAAAGAACAGTCATGATAAGTAAAGTAGGATTAAATATGAAGAAACAAGCGTAACATCAAAATGATTGCTTTCTTATTCATCATTTCAGCAACAGAGATTACTTCTCAATAGTGGCAGATGTTTGGTTTTCCTAGATCAGTGTTTGAGTACATAAAGTAAGGTAAAGCTTTGCTCATGTTAAGCATTTCAGACTATCCTGGCTAAAGCAGCAATTGCGCTAGTGGACCATAGTTGGTCAAACGCAGTATAACATTTAATGTTGGTGCTTCAGATATGAACGATTACTCATACATGGCACTGTACAAAGATAGGTAGATAATGTAGATCATTTCAATACTCCTGGTTGGAAAGTCATGTCAGCAGTAATGTAATTAAATAATCTCATACACTTACCGTCAGGTTCATGGGAAGTGAAAGACCCTGTGCTCGGCGCTGTAAGCCCCATTGCCCTTGTCCCAGAGTATGTAGTGCTGTCACTTCATACTGAGAGCAGAGACCTGTTCTGGCCACCAGAGGGCCCTCTGACAGCGTCACATGCTCCCCACACCTGCAAACCAAGAGATATGCCTTTATCCCCACTGTTGACAACTCACCAATTTTGCTGTTCTATTTAATTGTACTTTAATTAGATCATCAATATAAAACACTAAATATCTGATATATGGAATATGATAAGCAGTTTGGTCTAGGCAACTTTTGAAAGATGTAAAACGCACTGCCACTTGGTTGGAGGCCTGGCTTGTAGTCTTTCACAAAGCAAATTTTACAAGAACATTTGATGGAGGTCAGATTTCTTTCCACGCTATCATGATGACCAGAGAAAGGACATTTCCAATCCTGCTGCCAAAAACGTCAAAGTGAACAAGTCTCTTCTATCAAGTTTATATAGTTCTATTAAAATACCCCTTCACATGAATTAAGAAATCACAGAATAACAATAAGTGCAAACATTATATTTAACACCATAACATCATATTGTTGCACTCCCCTGGTAGCAGGCAAGCCCAGTTCATCAAAAGAATGTCTAGAGTCCAGAGGCAGTTTGCTTTACACCATATAGACAAAGACAATACTTTTGATTGTTAGACTTCGCCCAGTTCGTATTTTCTTCCCTGTGTGATTACAGTGATCTACTACTTCAGAGTCTGTACTCATTTTGGATTCACCTTTCAGTCTCTGTGAACAACGTGCTGTCCAAGCATTCCGACCACTTGCTGGACTCAACTCGTAGGGACCCATTTAAACCCTCAGCATATGGTTACAGGTGTATTCTGTTTTTCCTTGACCTTTTGCACGTGGGAAGGACCCTGAGCTGGCAGGATTGAGCATCTACGCTGAGCCACATGGACCTCCTGCAAGCCCACTGGTTGCCAGTCTCTTACTCTAACTACCTCGTTGTAGTTGAATAAATGCCTTATTCCCCCTTACTCTGTCTCCAATTGTCGAGTACTGTAGTTTGTAACCCTTTTGTGTCTGTGTTTGTATTTTGTATGCTGACCTGTATAATGACACGGTGGGGCTACGTGCAGCCATTTCCTCAATCTCTTCTCGTTTATATCTGTATAGCAGAAAATCAGAGGTTACTAACAAAAATGCTTTCTGGTTTATAAATAGAACCTGGTAAAACAGCACATGGATTTATACTTTTTATTCAAGTGAATCATAAATTATTTCTATGCATCTGTAAATGCATCTGTTTTTTAATAGGTTGCTTGCAAAAATTGTCCAAAATGTTCAAAATGTCCAAATTCAAGATAATTCAGAATAAGGTAAATCATCAAGAAATATGCTGTCCAACATTGAGTTCAACAAAGTACCTGCTGTGAGAGAAGATTTCCAGAGCAACAGAGGGTGTCACCTCGAGTGGCTCCCAGGGTAAATCTTTATGGATGAGCTGGTGAGCATCACGAGTTAAAGAGCATAGGTTCTCCTGTAGGTCAGTAAATGCAAACATGTACACAAAGATGGTTATCTCTTAAACAATTTCTATCTAAAACACCTTACTTAGTCAATCAATTGGCACAGCTATCTAAGAATGGTCACTCCTACCAGGATAGACATCACCTCAACTGGCTGTGCCAGAAGAGGATCATCCCTTGCTGCTGCAACAGTGACAGCATGAAGGGGCAACCAGTTCAGAGAACAGGTGTGTAATTTTTATCGTAGGTACACTTCAACTGTAAGAGACAGAATCTAAAAAAAATCCAGATATTCACATTCTATGATTTTTAAATAATTAATTAGTATTTTATTGTATGAAATAAGTACTTACAAACCAACAAGTATTCTGACTCTCACAGACCTGGTCGTTTTTCTTTAAGAATTCCTATTCTGCACTAAATTACCTGTATTAATTGCACCTGTTTAAACTCATTACCTGTAAAAGATACACCTGTCCACAAAAGACACCTGTCCACACACTCAATCAGTCACACTCCAACCTCTCCACCATGCCCAAGAAAAAAAGAGCTGTCTAATGGTACCAGGGACACAATTGTTGACATACACAAGGTTGAGATTTTGGCCAACAACCTCCTTCCCTCAGTAAGACCAACCCAAAACAGACAGCCAAAGCAACTGAGTGGAGCAAAGGAGCAAAGAAGTGGTTCCGTAATGAGCATTTTGAGGTCCTGGAGTGGCCTAGCCAGTCTCCAGACCTGAACCCATTAGAAAACCTTTGGAGGGAGCTGAAACTCAATGTTGCCCAATGACAGCCCCGAAACCTGAAAGATCTATTTTTTAAATATACTAAGTACATAATTAATTTAATAAAATGACAGTATTACAAAATCACTAAAGCTAGTCTTGGCTGATTATTTGGTATGTGAAGGTATTTTACTCATCATTTAAAATAGGTGTTGAAGAGCATTCTTTTATGATTGTTATGTCTTATAATTAATAAAAAGACTAACCTCTGAGGGTGTCCAGGAATCTAACTGAGGATCCAGCACCAGATCACAGCAGAATGCACCTGCAGTCACTTATGTCAAAACAAAACAACAAACAGGTGTTACTAGTGTTACTGCCAGAACCAAAATGAATACACAAGTCAATTTACATACTACTTGGCATACCCTCACTGGCCACTTGTTAAGGTATACTTGTTCAACTGCATGTTAAAGCAAATATCTAATATGTTAATTGATTGACAGAAACTAATTTAGACACCTAAACATGGTCAAGATGACCTTTCAAACCAAGCATCAGAATGGGAAAGAAAGGTGATTTGAGTGACTTTGAAAATGGCATGGTTGCTGGTGTTATACAGGCTGGGCATTAACGTCACTCAACTCAAATTCACAGGTAGAAGGTCTCAGTACAATAGAACATCTTTGGGATGTGGTGGAATGGGGGATTCGTATCTTGAATGCTGTCATGTCCATATGGACCAAAATCTCTGAGGTTTGTTTCCAGCACCTGTTGATTCTATGCCTCAAAGAATTAAAAAAGTTCTGCAGTCAAATGTAGGTCTAACCCAGTACTGGAAAGGTGTACTTAATAAAGTGGCAAGTGAGTGTATGGTTGGTAGTCAATATACAGTGGGGGTTAAAAGTCTGGAGACCACTAGTGCATTTTGTACCTGCCACTTCTGGTATCTTTAGTATCTCCACTCTGTAGTCCTCCTTAAATGCATTATCAAGCACTTGGCCCAGCAAAGATGCACATGAGCGCCAATATGCCTAACACAAACATACACATACACAACTGGTTAAAATAAGTGGTAATAAATATAAAAGTGGTACCCTGTGTCGCCCCAAAAGTAATACCTGATCTGGGCTACATGACTTACTTGTGATGTATTTGATCTTTTCTCTCTTAGTTTAAAATAGACGTCTCCAAGACTACTCTTAAAATATCCCCATATTCCAAACATTTTCATACATTTTCAACATACCTGGTTGGTAAGCTGAGGATTGGCATCTTTAAATGTTAGCAGAGTGAGAGAGCAGGAGCGAGTAAGAGGACGATGTAAGTGCCATGGCTCTCCATCCACCAGAGCAAGAGCTGCACTCGATACATGCCACTCAGTCAGATCTGAGACAGAGCAATGAAATGTTAAGGGGTGGTGGTGGGGGTTGATTATTTCTGGCATGTTTCTTGGTTGTATTATGTCCTGAAGGAGGGA
Organism: Parotocinclus spilosoma; assembly: GCA_033117975.1. Taxonomy (NCBI): domain Eukaryota; kingdom Metazoa; phylum Chordata; class Actinopteri; order Siluriformes; family Loricariidae; genus Parotocinclus; species Parotocinclus spilosoma. Next base: position 10,753 of record JAVSBV010043672.1, read on the forward strand.
AATTGGTCACTAGCTTAACAGTGATAAAGAATATCACATCACTCTAAATATGCAATAAAGCTAATATAATCTGTGATGTAATGGTTCAGCATCTTGTCTTCTTGTGTATACTATTAATATTTCCAGTCAACCACCTTTAGTAACCACTTTATGCAACTTATCCCAGAAACACTTGTTTTTGTTTGAAAACATATAGAAGGACCATGTTTGATGACCTAGTTGTTCAAATGCAGAAGCGATTGGATTCTGGAGTCGGACTCAAGTCGAGATTTTAAGGTATTGAGGTATTGCTTGATGAACATTGACGAAAGACTCGACTTGACTTGGTATTCATGACTTAAGACTTGGCACAGATAACTCGAAATCTCGAAATGACTTGTATTTTTTATTAAATGTTTGTATTTTGTACATAATGAGAGGA
>JAVSBV010043683.1:0-11173 GCA_033117975.1 Parotocinclus spilosoma
GGCGCCCGGGCTGTTTCGCGAGTGCCGGCTTGGCCTCGCTAGTCGCCCGGGACGCAGTCGCCCGCGCTTGAGACACATTTTTAACCAGGCGTGACACCAGGGCTGGGTACTGTCTGTGTGGAGTCTGCATGTCCTCACGGTGTCTGTATGGGTTTGCTCCAGGCAATCCGGGTTCCTCCAACAGTCCAAAGACATGCGAGTTAGGTTAACTGGTGTCTCTAAAATGGCCCTTAGTGTGTGCATGACTGTGTGTGTCCCCTACGATGGATTGGCGCCCCATCTAGAGTTGTTCCTATCCTTGCACCTAAAGTTGCTGCATGGTTACCAGCTGGCCCATGACCCCATGTGTATTAAGCGGAGGATAATGGATGCATCTCATGTAATTTATTAAGTAAAGTATTAAAAATCATATAATGATTACTGAAGGCACTGCAGCTTTGTCAGCTGACTGCTGCCTGGATATCCAGCATCTCTGGAACAATATTGTACACTGTATGACCTTAATGTGGAAAAATTGTAAAAAAAAAAATCAGAATGCGGTTTCTGCTAATTGCGTGTTTATGTGGAATCGGATTCCTATTGTAAACTGAATAATCGTAATCTAAGGATCACCAGAAATTGATTCAGTCACCCTGCTTAATAAAACTGAATTGATTGGATAAGGCTTCTATTACATGGTGATTAATTGATCTCATTTATGGTATGCAAAATATTTCTCTTTGACCTGAGTGTCTATTTTAATTTTTCTGTGGTGGAAAACATATCCACACTGAGGAATGTGAAGAACGTAATTTTCCTTTATCACTGCCTTGTTAGCTTTATAGCTCTATCTCAACTATGAATGTATACTTTTTCAGTTCATTTAAACTAATGTGTCTAATTGCGGTGACATTTTTTAATTAAAAGTCATGAATACATTGCCGTTTATGCCTCCAACTTGCTCCCTCTAGCCATCTATCAGGCTAATGAGAAATGAGAAAAGCCTGCTTGTGGACTTGTTGATATTTGTCCTTTTGTTAGTAAGTTTCTGTGAGTTGGTGATTAAAGAGCATTTTAATTCACCTTTTAAGCTGCAGGATGCCAGCCATTGTGGATTATAAATGATAACAGTATCGTTCATTTAAGGTTCTAAATGCTCTTATGAAAATAAAATTGCACTTACAGATTAAATATAGTATCATTACGTATATGGAGCAGTATACCCTGCTATTAACAATAATCCTGCTTATCAAGTGTTCATTCAAGTAATAATATTTAGGCATTCACACATCAGGGTCACTGCATCAGACACACAAGATACTTGTTTTTGCCAAATCTAGTGTTTGGTAGCATAACATATGGGGTTTACACAGTTTAAAACATAGGATGGTTTCTGCATATCTTTGTGTCTATGTGAATTATGATTAGTGATTCTACTCCAGCATGATTGTCGATATTAAATTAGTGGAATTGTGAGAATACTTGACAAGAGAGGCAAAGTGCCTTGTAATCCCAAATTTCATTTCCCTGTCAGGAACACTACACTCACACTGGGTAAAGCTTCCCTTCTCTGCCAGTACAATCATGGCGAAATGTTTTGAGAATGGCACAAATTTAGATTTTGAAAAAGTTTGCTGCATCAGTTTTATGGTGGCAATTTGTATTAACTCTAAAATGCCATGAAAATGACCTTATCACAAAAATGACTGGATTTCAGTCACTGCATTTCAGCCCAACAAAATGGCCTGTCAGTGATGATTTCATTAGCTCAGAATGTCATTAGCTCTTTTTTTCTTATGTTAACCATGGTTACCTCCAAGAAAACACGTGCAGTCATCATTGCATTGCATCAAAAAGGGTTTCACAGGCAAGGTCATTGTTGCTTGTAAGATAACACTCAGGGGTTCAGGCATTTATCATTCATCTGGAAAAATGATTGTCCACAGAAGAAAAGGTAAGCACTACCATGAGTCCTGTGTCATGTCAACAATGAAGGATCCTGAGACCATGTGTCGGGTTGCTTCTCATTAAAGGATGTAGGTTTGTTCAAAATATTGCCTAATAAGACTGCCATAAATAAGAATGTTATCCAAATATCCTCCAAGAGCAACCCAGGAGTAATTTGGAGATGAACAAAAATGCTTTGTCCAGCATGATGGAGCACCATATCACGAAGCAAAAGATGCTCAGTGAACAAAACATTGGTCATGATTTTGGGTCCATACACAGGAAACTCCCCAGATCTAAATCCCATTAGAACCTGTGGTCAATCCATCAAAAAGGATGGACCAACAAAACCCCAGAAACTTTGATAAACTCCAAGCACCGATTAGGCAAGAATTGGTTGCCAGAAGCTGATATCCAGCATGCCACGGCAAATTGCAGAAGTCTTAAACAAATAGGGTACACACGCCATTCAAATATAAACTGATATTTAAAACAGTGAATATTGAGTCTTTACTTTTATACTTTTGACATTCCACTCCATGTTGAGATTCTTAAGGTGCACTTTCATGCTCAAATCTCATGTCCTACCACGTCCCAAATGTGATCTATTGCATTCAAATCTGGTGACTGGAAAGGCCAGTGAAGAGCACTGAACTACATCTCATGTTCAAAAACAATTTGAGATTAATTTTTCTGTCACATGATGTGTTATCATGCTGGTCACACGGTCAGAAACAATAATCAAATAAGCTGTGTCCTTGAAGTGATGATTGATTGGTAGTAATGCGTCAAGAGTGTTAGGGTTCCTACCTTCCCGTCGCCATTACAGAGTTATCGGTGAGGCGGCCTTATATCCATTATCGTAATTATGCTCTGATCCCAAACAGCTGCTTCACGTCCTATAAAGGCGTGGTTTTAGCGCTGTTCGGGGCCAGGTCATCGTTATTCCATCGGGATTCCATCGTGCTTTCTGCACGTCTGCCCCGACTGGCGCTTTGGTGCCCTCTCTCAACCAGTTCACGTGTTGCTCCCATTTGGGAAGCAACCTCAACCCGCCCCTTTATCCTTTCATTTTTTTTATTGACTTAACATCAAAACAACTCTATGACAATTTTGAACTGCAGATAAAATGTCAATAAATTTATTTGATCACTTGCTCATGTCGTCTTACAGACAACCAAGAACACACAGCAGCCTGAGAAAGGTTTAGTTCAGGCCTGGTTATTCTTTTGTTACTACACTAATTAATCACCTGAAAATATGGCTCTTAGTCTTGGGATGTAACATAAAAAATAAGCAAACAAGACTCGTACTCAAAACGTCTGGTTAAACATATTAAACATTATTTTTGTTTTATTTATGGAAGGAAGAAGTCATAGGACTGCCTTCAGGCTGAACTAAACAACAAAAGAACCAAAAAATTCCCCACTATCTTGCCTGATATAAAATCAAGAAAAAAATGTACAGTTTTCAAACCTACCCTTCTTTTAAATTAATGGGAGAAAATGGTCAGGAAAACAAATGTCACCCACCCCTACAATTGTGACTTATAGCATATGAACTTTCTACATCATGGAATTCAACTTAGTAACCAGCATGAATAGTCTATATATAATAAACAGATTTTTATAGAACAATACTTCAACCAACACATCAAGGGAAGCGGTAGCGCTACACTCAAAATCAGTTAAATATAAACCCTTGGAATCATTATGATAGTCAACACCACCAGCCGCCATAATAAGGTTCTATGCAGCGTTTTGAAGACGAGTCTTTGTCCACAACCAATTACAGCGACAATCAACTGCAATTAACCAATTAATAAGCAGATTAGATGATGGTTCCTAAAATCAAAAACAGACAATAAGTGGCAGCACAATCAGAAAAAAGTTAATTCGTTCTAGGTTGTAAAACATAATTTGTGGAAAAACTTTGACTTATATTTGTTTTTACTATTATAGACTTATATTTTTTTATGGTGGACAAATATTATTGGTGCCAAATATAAAAAAAAGCTGTAATATATATGTGCCAAATTTTGCACTCCTGGTGAAACATAAAATGCATGGGGGAGGGGACGGACATACGTGGCTACTTGGGGTGTCCAAAAATAATGTCTGACAGTGACAAAGTTTAAATGTCTATACTCAAAATTCACAAAATTCTGTCCACTATTTCCTGGGGAGGGTTAATTGAACTTTGATAGTCCAATTGATAAGCTGTACACTTCACCGGACCGGACAAGTTTCAGTGTCAATATCTAGAAGTGGCTTAAAATATCATATGGTATAATAAAATGGAAAACAAAAATAAAAACCCCTGAGGTAATTTAGTATTTTTAGGGGCACTTTCCCGTCCAGTACTCATGCGCTCCTTGCACGCCTGAGCTTACGCTCCTCCGTTTTTGGCACACAACGAATGAATGGGACGCTTTCCGGCATGGCTTCTTCGCACCACACATGTGCCCGAGCTCACGCTCGCCCCCTGGCGCTTTGGCACGTTTTGTGCTGTTTTGAGTCCACCTCTAGTCAGCCACCCTCTCGCGATCAGTTTGCGCGTTGCTTCCAGTTGGGATGCAACATTGCGGCGTGCCCTTTCATCCTTTTGGTTTTTTTGTGTTCAGGAGCCTTATGCTCTGCTCTTATTCCCCTTTTTGTTTTTCTATATAATTTCCCGATTATTATTATAAGTCGATTTAGTCTATCCCGCATTCTTGGTTCCTATCACCAACCACCACATCTCGTAACACTCTACAAAACTTGAACCCCTTTCATGTTCAGGTTCATATGGATTGTTCATACTGATTTAAAATGACATTGTGTTTAATTCTGTGGTTCATTGTCTCACCGTTTTCATAGCCACTTCGTATTGGTGCGTACACACTAGCACACACACACATACACACACACACACACACACACACACACACACACACACACTCACACACACACACAGATCAGGCCAACCTATCAGTTGACACAGCTAATGGTTCAGACAGAAGAGCAAGGAGCATATTTCAATACCACCTTATATTATATATTATAAGCCAAAAAGTGGACTTGCAGACCAGATTTTAAAAATAAATGTTCATGACATCTAACAGCAGTTTTTAGGAAATGAAGTTCAGGGGTAAACCAGGGAGATGTATGGGTAGTATTTACTAACCTGGTGCCAAGGTGTGAAAAGCAGCAGGCTGCGAGAGTCTGATTATAAAACACAATGGATTTATCAACAGAGTACATATTTGCAAAATTGACAGAATTTAGAAGAGCAGAAAAGGAAGGACAATCAACAGCTTTTACATTACGATATGAGTGCATGGACTTTAGGAACAGGTAAAGAGAGGGAAGCACAGATTTATAAGTGATCAGATTGTTAATAATACCACATTTAGAGCAGATAATGCCCAAAATGTGACCTTTCTTATAACTAGGAAAGTCCACATGTTGTGTGAGATTACAATAACTTAGTAAAGGCAAATAGTCAGAAACAGTCGAAGAACCAGAATTAAAATGAATATTAAAGTCACCAAGCAACAATAAAAGTTGGCTAACAGATACCAAAACGTTCTCAAATTCAACAAAAAATCAGGGATAAAGCTCTTGGGAGGACGATAAACAAACATAAAGACAAACAGGCTACATCACAGAGCCTTTAGCACCATGACTTTGAATGTGAATACTTTCTGACATTAATCTAAAAAGAAATAGACATCAATCCATTGTTCCATTGTTTAAATATTACTGCGAAACCCTTACCTCTCACAGTCTTTCTTTAGTCCATCAGATGCCAGGTATTTAAAATTAGGAGGAATAGCAACATTCAGGTGAAAAGAACTTGCCAGGCACTTGCCAAGTTTCAGTCAGAAAAAATAAGTCCAGGTGAAATTGACCAGTGAGGTCATTAAGCAAATCAGCTTTGTCAGTGAGTAATTGGCAGTGCAGTAGAACTATATTTGACAGACATTTGACAGATATATTCGACAGTACATTTACTGAACAGATGGAGAGAAGTAACACGCGGCACCTTTTGTATCACTGTATAATCCACTCCCACTGATGAGGTATCCTAGTAATACCAATAAAAATACATGTACACGGAAGCATCAAGTCAATAAAATGAACAAAGGTACTTTAGATCCGTAATAGAATAAGTGATTATTGAGTTACATCCACAAGAGAGAAAGATAATCCATCCATCATATACACAAGATCCAGAGTTCCAAAAGCACTGAATTACAAAAACAAAAGCCACACACCCTCTAGTCCGGCCTTAGAGTACCATAATACCATGATTGCAAGCTCTACGTTAGCCAAACAGAGCCGAAACACCAACCAGACACCCAGACAGCAACACTCGTACCTGTTAAAACTTGCAAACAGCAAGAAGAATGAAAGGATATTTATACACCTTACCGAAGCCAAGGTGCCGGTCATGTAAGCAGGCTCGCGGTCAGGCAACAGAAGCCAGGCACAGGGGAAATTGCTAGCAGCATGAGATAATACTCACTGCAAGTTCACGGTATGTGGTAAGAAATGGCAGCAGATAAAAACAGGCAAAAATCCCAGTCAAGCAGAAAATCAAAAATTCAGGAAAAAGAAGTACTATTGGAAAGTACTCTTAAAAACAGCAAAAAGAAATCAGAAGAAATCTAGCAAGATGTGGCAGCAAACTTGCACACATCATAACTCTCAATCTGATGGGAGAGGTGGTTGTCATTCTCAGGAAATTTGTTACCTATTAGGGGTAAGAGTCTTAAGTGAATCCATTTCTCATGACTGTTGCCTTCGATAGATGATTTTAAATGGAATGGCTTTGGAATTTGCTGGGGTCTGTTTGTTTTGTATGACAATTTATATAAAAATGTCTGAGTAGCAGTGTTGAGTTCCAGACTGATGTTCTTTCTGGAAAAAAAGTGCTTGCAGGCAGAGACTCAAATCATTTGGATTTTTTCCTAAGCACATACTTCACTGTATCAGACAAAGAAAAATTATCTTTATTAAAACAAAATTCCTCTGTGCTCAGTTGCAAGTCTACCTTGCTCTGAATGGGTCAAAATTTGATATGACTTCAAAGAGAGAATTGCAAAGTACAATTATGTTGTAATCATTGACACAATTTTTTGGTATACTGACATACTCAGAAACAATTGAACCAATTGCACAAAGCCCCTGTACTGTTTTCTGAGTTGTATTCTTGAAAATGTAAAACTAACTGCATCTGAAGGAAGAATGATGCAAGTGTGATGTCTATGTTCTCTTAGTACACCCTTGATGAGCTGTTGCTGACTGAAGATTTGAACACTCTCTATTTATATTATGCTGCTCGCAAAAATTAAAAAAATTAGGGGATATTTCATTATGGAATATTTTGCGAGCAGTATATTTGCTTTACTTTCCTGAATTTGAGTGCTACTAGATAGCAACTTCACTTTAAAATGTTCCAAGCTGTTGAGTTGATGCAGAGAGTTTCTACTCTCTAATTCTCTGAGAAATACCATTAAGCGTAGGCTATGGGTACATGTACAGAATGTTCAGCATATTGCCCATGATCTATGTTTAAATGATTCTTCAGTGCCACTTTTGTTCTGAAAGTGCAAATGCAGTCTGGGTATATGCATGGCAATGAGCAGTGACTCACATGGTGCCCATGTTTTAATTTAGACTGACTTGTCTATGAAACCTATAGTACAGTCCAGTGCATACTTTAATACATCAAACTAACCCTAGAAGGGGGAAAGCATTTCCATGAAAGGAAAAATATTTCTGACAATTCGTGCAGAAACATGATTAATGCATCATTAAACGCAGCAACAACATATGACACTTTTAGGCTGCAGTTAATATAGCTTTTGCATGCAACATGGCCATGCACAAAATATTACAGTATTTAAAAGGCTAAACAGGTTTCTTTTATTTAAGACCTAAGCTAGCACATGCTGAGTACAATCTTTACTTGCTTGTTTTTCAGTATGTCTAGTCAGCCATGGAGATTTTCTTGTAGATGGGTTTAAAATGTAAGTACACCGTTGAACACGCTGTGGCTCAATTCTAATAACTAATATATAAAATACACTGTTCACAAGCATGTAGGGCATATTTCAAAATGAATATGATTGATAAAAAAGCATTTGATTTGATTTGTTTTTTTTAAACAAGATCAGAAAAGCAAATGAAAATTTAAAGTTGTTTAATTAGGCAAATTTGTAGCTCAATTATAGTAGCAAATGACATATTCATGTGGTGAACAGAAGAATGTTTAACTGGATGAGAGTGCAACATGTTGACTGTTCAATATGGTGTATGGTCACCCATGACACACTGACAGTGATGGGGCATGGACATGATCAGATTGTCCTGCAGTTCTTGTGGGATCCTCTGCCACTCTTACTCCAGAGCAAATTTCGGCTCAAGGATTTGTGGGAGGCATTGGATGGTTTGCCAGTACATCCCTAGCATGTTCAATGGGATTCAGCTCTGCAGAATGTAAAGGCCAGTCCATGCATTTGATTCCTGCCTCTTGTCATTGTTACTCTGCGTGCTTTAAATTGCCCCTAGGGGATGAATAAAGTTTTCTGAATCTGAATCTGAGTTGTTGACAAGATGTGCAGGGTGAGACCTTGCATTTTCATCCATTAAAAAAGTTGTTTAAAACTGCTTCTGCATAGGGTACCACCATAGGGTGCAGGGCCTCATCTTGGTATGTGACAGCAGTCAGAGATTCATTGCAGATGATGTGGAGCTTGGTATGACCACCAACACTGATGTGAGCCCGAACCATGTTTCCACCACCATCAAAGGAGTCCCTTTTTTGCATGAACCATGGATTCTCCCATGTTCCCTGTTGCTACGCCTGCTCCTTCTTGTCAATAAGGTCAAGTAGTGGTCATTTCTTGCTATGGCAGATGGGTGGCCATGCCCTATAACACTTTGGGATGTTCCTAGTGCAGTTGTCACTGTTGTTTGTGTTTGACCAGCTTCAAGAAGTCCTATGGCTCTCCAAGTCTTAGATTCATACAAATCATGTTGCAGAGACATTGCAAGGGCTGGAAAATTGCAGTATGTGTACTTTCAAGATCAGGGAATGTTCAGATACTTCAGTATTTTCAGCCTTCTAGTACAGTTTCACCAATTAAATAAATGTTGTTTTTGCATCTCAGTTGCATTATAGAGCAACTTTTCTTTGACTTTGTTGTTTGCTTTTTTGGTGTTTTGTTTAAGAAAAAAAGATAAAATGCTTTCATATTCATTTTGAAATATCCCCTAAGTTTTGGTAATGTCAGTTTGTCAGTATATATTATATATAATATACTGTGCATTATATTCCCTTATATGTACTAGTTAAAAAGTAAAAATGAAATTATATACTATATCTCTTGTCTGTTGTGTTACGAGGTGATTAGTAATCGTGGGTATGTAGCATATAAAAGAAGATCAGAATTGCTTCGGAAATTGGATTCCGCAAACAGATTTGCAAAATATATCTTGTGGTTAAAAAGTTGTCAATACAGAAATTGCAATACTTTTGTTCTTTACAGGTAACTGGAGATGGAATTAATGATACTGATGTCCAGGGAACACAGCTGCCTTAGAATAGCCACATACTTCAACAACTGAAACCCAGAAACACCACCAGTTTCACACAGTACTGTAAATTCCCACATAGCCAAATTCTGAGAAACTGGGACTGTGGATGACAGGCCACATGGTGGTCGTCCGAAGACTGCTACCGACAAAGAAATCTCAACAATGGTTTTGCCATCCTTTATGTAAAGTCCATGATGCAGCACACATATATACTTTTTTATAAAATAAGTTACAGACAGATGTGTTTTGATGCTTTGTCATTGGCAGAACTTTGCTGTTTCTTTAGTTAAAACATGCCTTTTGCTTTCTTAACTTGTCAAAAGTTGAGTTGACTCTAGTGAGACGTTAACTGAAGTTAAACTATAATATTTTTGTTGTTGTAACAATTTATATATATAACAAAGTCTCATTTGTCCCTTTGAATGAAATGTAAGGATTTTTACATGTGTATTTAGAGCACCCAGTGATATAAATACATCTACTTACTCAAAAAAAAACAGTATTTTAAGATTTTAAGTAATTTTCTTTGGCTACAAAGTTAATAAACCTACATAATGCGTAATTAATGACACTCAGTGGTATCGTTTATTATGGAGTGTTATTGATTTTCAATGTTAACAGGGACACGATTTCATTTAACATTAAAACCAAGCATCTATACAGGTTCTCACCCCATCTGTTTATCGCATAGGTGTAAAATACATGCACAGTAAAGCATACACGTGCAGATTTTTCATACATCTCTGTTATTGCCTTTAGTTCAGCAAAGCGTTCTGTAGCTGCCATGGGAAGAACCTACATAATAAAACTGCCAAACTATTTTGTGCACATGTATAGACGATGCAAATATGCCTTTATTCTGGCCATATGGCAAAGTACATCAGTATTACACATAGTTTTCTTGAGGCTATGCAGCTGAGCCTTTATGAGAAATGACGGATATATTAGGTCAGTTATAATACAAACCTTAAGGCAGTCTGCTATTTGAAAGAAATACTGTTCTTTATGCAGATCTTCCAGTGGCCATGTGCTACTGCACACAAAACAAGTTATAGTATTTAGGAATATTGGCCTTGTTATTCAGTCAAGGTAGTGTAACAGTGGATGTCTCAAGTGACAGCTGTCTATAGATGTGTATGCCCTACAGAACATAACCTGCAGCAGTTTCTGCTTACAATGTCAGTACTGGTACATAATATATCCTATAGGTCTTCTGAGGGAGATGGACTGTGAGCTCCAGAATTACTGCCAGTCTTGGTACACGTTGATGAATGAATACTTCAATTAACAAATGAAATGTGATTGACTGACTGACTGATTTTAACCAATAATGGATTTACAACAATCAGTGCGTAAAAGGTATCTTAATATTTTCAATTTTAATGCATCGTATCTAAGTGTCTCTAACTGACAAAAACACATAAAGCATACATACGCCTGAAAAGAAATTGGCGTGAGGGAACGCACATTTAAGTCATGAGGCCATAGGTGAGGTGTACAAAGACAAGTTTTCTTGCATACAATCAAGCATCATTGTGGTAATGTCATGGTTTGTGGCTGCATGAGTGCATAGGGCTACAATTAATTGTTACGATCAGTGGTGGTGTTTTTGACCGGACCCAGAATGCGGGATAAATATATCCCCACGCCGTATAATAAGA
>JAVSBV010043693.1:0-11172 GCA_033117975.1 Parotocinclus spilosoma
TCCTCCCACAGTCCAAAGACATGCTTGTTAGGTTAATTGATTACTCCAAATTGGCATTGACTTGTGTATATATATATATATATATATGTGACTGGTGTTGAGATAAACTTGTGTATGGATATAACCTTGTGTGTGTCGCTTAAATGGCCACTGATGCCGATAAACGTTAAAGAAGCCAAATAAATAAATAAATAACTGTTCCTGAGAGCAAGCAGTTTCAGACAGTCTAAACGCGATCACATTAAATAAAGAAGCTTCTTTTTAAAGTCTGCTCTCCTGTCTCGTCTCTTCTCTGCACAAGAAAGAATTCTACAACAGTTATGTGCAAAGAAGCACACCCAGCCTCAGAATTGCACTTTCTATGGAGTTGAGCACACTTTCGCTGTTTAAAATTATATTAACACAGACTTGTACTTACTGCAGAGATAAGCACATTTTTTGCTGTTTAAGATTCTATTGAACAGTATAATGCATTACAGTTTTCATTGATTGTTTTGACAGTGCCGCAGTGGTCAAAATTACACATTTTGTTTGCAAAAGGCTCTAACTGTGCCAAAACCTTTAAAATATGGACAAAAGCAAATTTAGCCTTCAAACAACTTAACTTTGACACAATCAATCATTACACAATGGGCAACAAAATACAAAAACAGCACTCGTGTAAATCAGTGACCATTGCTTGTCATTGTAGCCCATGATTGTACGTAGCTTACATGCCTGTGCCGTTTGTAGTCAAATTTGCCCTCTAGCAAGACATGCATCCAGAATTAGACATGCTTTGATACAAATTATATTGATTAAATTCATAATTTTTTTCAGACTGTGGCTCACAAATGAAATATTCCAACAGAGAATACAGGGAAATAAAAATAAAATCCATTACTGTTTGAGAAATTAGGAATAAAAAAGCACAGTCTTTTTCAGTAAAGAACAAAGATCTATAGTAGGCCTATACTATAAGAGATAAGAGATACCCTTCTGTCTCTTCTAGTTCCCCTTCCTTGAAGACTGGGCCACATGGCCTCATCCACATTGCATTCAATATTCTCTCATTCAGTGCACCGAGGAAAAAATAGTCTACCATGACTGATCCATCCTTGACATGCCTATGCATCTTTATCTTGGGTAGCAGCAGTCATTGCATTAAGCAAGGGCGTCTGTTCATAGGGACGGTGATCATATACCTTCAACCTCCATGCACTAAAGAATTCCTCTATGGGATTTAAAAATTGAGAGTGGAGATCACGAGATAATCACAAACCTTTGCATGCCAGGGCTCAACAGGCCTCTCTCCTGAGGATGTCATGAAGGGCATTCAAGAATGCTATTAGACGCTGTGTTTTATGGACCAATGGTAGGGATATGGCACAGGACACCATCATTGAAGATGGCAGCACAAATAGTTATATTGGCACCCCTCTGCCATTGAACAGTAATAGTAGCCCTATTCCCAATGAGGTCCCTTCCACGTCTCCTTACTTTACAAAGATTGAAGCCAGCTTCATCGACATAAATGACGACATGATGTGCCCCCTCAGCTTTAAGCTCCATTATTCGCTGAAGAATGAAAAAGTAAAATTCCACTTACGTCAAAGTGACTCCAGTTCACTCTACAGTAACTGCATGATGTACGAGTATAGTACTGTTGTGTTTTCTTACCTCCACATATTGGCATCTGGCCTTTCACAGCTTCAGAGTTCCTCTGAAATGAAACTCTATAGAGCTGTTTTCTTCTGTCAGCTGTGGCCTCACTCATAGTATGGATGTTCCTAAATACTCTGATTTCACGCAGCCTAATGGCATTATTTGCCAGAACCATATTGACAACGGCTGCCTCCTGTTCGGCATTAAAAACTATCCCTCTACCGCCACGGCCGGTAGCCTTTCGATTCTATAAAGAATACATGAAATGTGGGAAAAAATACATTAAGTACTGTATATCACTGCAGATACTGTATTTTCTGTATATAAACATTACCTGTTCTCCTGTTAGAAAAACTCTAACAATGGATGCAACAGTGTTTCTGTTTAGTGTTTCTGTCCAGCCTCTCTAAATGAAAGGCCATGATTTACGACATGATCAAGGACAGTTGCCCAAATTTCATCTGTAACTTGAGCCCTTCCAGCTATACCTCCACCTCGCACACAGACTCAGCTTCCTCTGACCCCTCTACCTCTTACTCTCAGGCCTTTGACCTCCTCAAACCATGCTTGCAAAGAACAACACAGGCCTGCTACTGGTTGCAAATTGAAAATTTCTGTGAAGAAGTGTCAGACAGGTGCTTTCAGTGATTTCATAATGATCAAGGAGTTTCTAAGAGATTGGAGCATATGGTTTCCGTTCTGTAACCACAGCAATGAGACTTGAATGACATCTGTACGTAACTGATGATGCTAAAGGGTGGGAGAACTGCGTCAATCCAATGAGAATGGGTTAACACATTTGCAAGAGGTGTCTTCTACTAAGCTGAGATGATGATGATAAAGACTGAGAGGTTCCCAGTTTCTTCAAACAGGTCAAAGCAATCAATAAAAACTGTAAACACTTGTAGGTTTGTGAAAACAGTGCAAGAGCATTCATTCAGAGTAAAATGTATTTTTCACATGAAAAGATGCAAGAACTTTACTTTCATTTTTTCATGTGGAAAAGACATTTTCGTTTTACGTATGTGTTTTACGACATAACCGTGTTGATTCGTCATTTGCAACGAAGGACACCCAGCCTCAGAATTGCACTTTCTAAGGAGTTGAGCACATTATCATTGTTTGAGATAATATTGAACAGTGTAAGAGCATTCCTTTACAGTAAAACATGTTTCCCACATAAAAATATTTTAGTACTGTCTTGAGATTTGTTTACGTTTTAAGTATGTGCTTTAAGACATAACCATGTTAAAACATCCATCTGTGACTTGCAAAGAAGCAGATCTAGACTCAGAATTGCATGTTATAAGTGGTTGAGCACACTTTGGCTGTGTAGGATTCTATTAAACAGTTTAATGCACATAATGCACATCCCGCCTCAGACTTGGTAGTTTCCTGCAGATATAAACACATTATCGTTGATTAAAAGGCTACTGGACAGTATAATGCAATCAACACTTGTAGGTTTATGAAAACAGTGTAAGCGCATTCATCCAGAGTACAATGTCATTTCCACAGGAAAAGATGCAAGAACAGACTGTACTTTCATCTTTTCATGTGGAAAAGACGTTTTCGGTTTACGTATGTGTTTTATGACATAACTGTGTTAATTCGTCATTTGCAATGAATCCTCAGAATTGCACTTTCTAAGGAGTTGAGCACACTATCGCTTACTATGAAACTTACTAAGATACTATTAAAACAGCTTAATGCACACAATGCACACTGACTCAGACTTGTTCTCTTTGCAGATCTAAGCACATTTTCATTGTTTAAGAGACTATTGAACAGCATAATGCATTAAACACTTGTAGGTTTGTAAAAACAGTGTAAGAGCATTCATTCACAGTAAAACCTTTATCACACATAAAAAGATCAGTCTGTAGATTGCTTTCTTTTTAGGTATGTGCTTTATGACATAACTGTAATACGTCGTATCCGTCACTTTCAAACAAGCACACCCTGAATCAGAATTTTACTTTCTGCGGCGATGAACACACTAATGCGGTTTAGGATAGCTTTGAAACAGCTAAATGAACACAATGCACACCCCGCTACAGACTTGTACTTTCCTGCATAAGCACACTTTTGCTGTTTAAGGTACTATAGGACAGCATAATGCGTTAAACACTTGTAGGCTTGTAAAATCAGTGTAGGAGCGTTCAATCACAGTTAAACGTCTTTCCTATGTGTAAAGATGTAGGTACAGTCTGAATCTTGTTTACGTTTTAAGTTTGTGCTTCAAGACCTAACTATGTTAAAACATTCATAAATGAATTGCAAAGACGTCTTGTAGGTTTGTGACAACAGTGTAAGAGCATTCATTCACAGTAAAACGTCTATCCCACATGGAAACATGCAGGCACAGTCTATAGATTGATTTCTCTATAGGTATGTGCTTTAAGACGTAACTGTGTTAATACATCTATTAGTCGTTTGCAAAAAAAGCACACCCAGCTTAAGAATTGCACATTCTAAGGAGTTGAGCACACTTTGGCTGTGTAGTATTCTATTGAACAGTTTAATGCACATCCCTCCTCAGACTTGGTAGTTTCCTGCAGATATAAACACATTATCATTGGTTAAGAGACTATTGAACAGCATAATGCATTAAACACTTGGAGGTTTGTGAAAACAGTGTAAGAGCATTTCTTCACAGTAAAACGCATTTTATATGTGTAAAGATGTAGGTACAGTTTGAATCTTTTTTTACGTTTTAAGTATGTCCTTAGAATGTGGAAATCCCATCAGTTTTATTGAGAGCTATAAAGTCATAAAGTCATCAATTGATCAATTTATCAATTTATCAATTAGTGATCAATTAATAAAACTGCCATCTGATAATAAGTGTATATTTAGTCACCAAGGGAGATGCACATACTTATGTTTTGGAAAGTGAATGTCCATCAAAACTGGGGCATGGTCGGATATAACATTAGTTGTCGTAGGAGCAGGATTATACTGATGGGATAAGATGATTATCTATAAGAAAATAGTCAATACGTGTGAAAGTGTGATGAACTGGAGAGAAAAAATGAGTATTCTTTGTCAAATGGATGAAGGACACGCCAGGGATCTGAGATTGAGAATTCACTCATAAAAGACTGTATAGTTTTAGCTGACCTTAGAGGTGCCTGGTGGAAGAACGGTCCAAAGAGGGATTAAGCCAGCAATTAAAGTCCCCTGTCAGAGGTGATTGATTTGTGGATCAGGATTGCAGCCCCCCTTATTTTCCCCTGAAAAGAGGAGTGATATACTTGTCCAACCCATTTTGTCTTTAACCTCACATGGTAAGATGGTTTAAGATGTTTCTCTTGGAGATAAACAATGTGAGCTTTTAAATGCTGAAATGGACGACTAGTCAGTGCTGAAGTGTCTCCCCAAACGAGATGCACGCTTAAAGCAATCTAACTTCGTAAACATTAGCAAAAGCAAAAAGCTCCTGTGCAGGACCATTAACTTATGTTTAAACAATGCTTTGCAGTAAGTTGTGCTTGGCATGAACTATTATCAGTGATAAGGATATTAATAATTACTGTCAGTACAACTAACCGTGGTAACAGTCGCCGTCAACATTATGGCACAATGATCATTACTTTCATAACAACATGATATGATATAAAACAATCGGTGTCTATTTACAGAGGTATGGCATAGAGTATAGTGTTTGGGTTCTTACTTTTGTTAGGACATACCTAAAAGCGTCTCAAGCAGCATCGAGATTTATGTCCAATAGCACCTCAATGGTTTTAGCTGGTTGGCCCCATCCATTGATCCCATAAGTTTTTTAGATTAGCACTGACAATCGTCTTAGCCACGTTCGGATCATCAAAGGTGTGTGACGTGCCATCCGACAGATGGATTTTCAGAGTAGCTGGGTAAACTAGTCCGAACTTGATGTCAGGGAATGTGTAAAGCTGTTGCCAAAAGTGGCTATATTCTTAGCAACCGAAGTGGTGTAATCACAATGTTGTTGTTCTCGTACTGTAAAGGAGATGGCAGAGAGATTTCACTTGCGCGGCGTGAATCCGAATGTGAAAGAAATTAACTCTAATCACAAGTGGTCGGGGCGGGTCGCTGGCTTTAGGTTTTGCTCGTAATGTGCGGTGCGCTCTATTAATCAATGGAGGCTCGTCCAGGCCAAGAAGGTCTGTTAGCAACCGCTCGATAAAAAGAGTTGCAAGTTGGCCCTCCGACCCCCGCCCCCTCTCCCCCGGGTAGGCCAGTCAGACGGATATTGTATCTTCTTGATCTCGCTTCAAGATCCTCACATTTGCGCACTCATTTACGTTTTCAGCGTGGACACCCTACTCTCCAGTTCAGTTAGTTTATCACTATGTTTTGAACATGCACACTCCACACAGTTTTTCGGACTGCGGCGACCTCTTCACGAAGTTCCAACACCATATGAAAATATGGGTTAACTGAAAGGAGAAGGAAGAACTGCTAGTTGTATTCTAGCAGGGGCCAGCCTAACGATGAAGTTTCACTTTTCCCCAAATGCAGTTAGTGCTTCTCCCTCCTTTCAGTTGTTTAGCAACCCCATGATAGGAAGGTTCCCGGTGGTGCCATATGCAAATGTGAAGTACTGGCCCTCAAACAACACTAAATTATACATATCAAAACTACAAAATACTGCTCAGGTATCTTTGTATGTTACCGAAAGTTCCAGAACTGTGAGTTGTGAGCTTGTGAGCTTGTGAGTTTAAGAACAAGACTCCAACTCCGAAGTAGTTCCTTGTGCCAGTCTTAGGATTTCTCATATACTCAAGTCTAAATGCTAGTGTTCTCAATGAGGACAATGACAACTAATTTCTTGCGTTTTCTTTCTTACATTTAATTTTCCTGCAATCTTTTAATTTTAACTACCCTTATCACACATATCCAAAACAAAAAAAAAACTATGGGGGAGTTGGTGTAAATTAAAATTTTCATGCTACAATGTCCAATTCATCCAGACAGGCACCAGACCAATGTCCAATTCATCCAGTTATTGGACAGGCAAGACCGATGAAAGAGAAATGACCTGGGGGTCAGAGATCACAGGTGGGGGCTGCTTAGAAAAATGCACGATGCTGTTATAAGCAAAATTCTTTTGGTCAATGATTGACATCTGTGTCTTGAGAGGGGGGGGACTCCCATATAAACTGAGGGTAAACACTGTTCCTGAGAGCGAGAGACAGAGTTCCAGACAGTCTACAGTCGATTAAATGAAGAAGCTTCTTCTTAAACTCTTCTATCCTTGTCTCTTCTCTTTTCTACCCAAAGAAAGACCTTTAAGTGATAATACATCTATTCGTCGTTTGCAAAGAAGCACACTTTTGCACAATGAATTGTGTTGAGCACCTTATCGCTGTTTACGATACTATTGAACAGCTGAATGCACACAATGCACGTCCCGCATCAGATTTGTATTTTCCTGCATTGGCAAGCACATAAACGTTGCTCAAGCTACTACTGAAAAGCATAGTGCATTAAACGGTTGTAAGTTTGTGAAAACAGTGTAAAAGCATTCATTAACTACTGTCAACTACGTCAATCCCACATGAACAGACTGTAGATTTTTTTCTTTTTAGAAAAAAGAAAAATATATAAGAAATAACTGTGTTAATACCACTTTGAGTCATTTGCAAAGAAGCACACCCATCCTTAGAATTGCACCTTTTAATGAGTTGAGCACACTATCGTTGTTTATGATACTACTGAAAAGCATAATGCATTAAATACTTGTAGGTTTGTGAAACAGCGTAAGAGCATTCATTCAGAGTAAAACGTCTTTCACACATGAAAGAATGCAACCACAGTCTGAAGATATTGTTTTCCCTTAAGTTGTGTGCTTTAAAACATATCTGCGTTAACACATCTATCCGTCACTTGCAAACAAGAATCTCCTTAATCAAAATTGTACTTTCTGCTGCGATTAACACACTATCACTGTTTAGGGTGCTATTAAAACAGCTTAATGCACACGATGAACATACAGCCTCAGACGTACTTTGTCACATTTTCTTTGTTTCATATACTATTGAACAGCATAATGCGTTAAACACTTGTAGGTTTGTGAAACATCGTAAGAGCATTCATTCAGAGTAAAACGTCTTTCACACATGACAGAATGCAACCACAGTCTGAAGATTGTTTTCCCTTAAGTTGTGTGCTTTAAAACATAACTGCGTTAATACATCTATCCGTCACTTGCAAACAAGAATCTCCTTAATCAAAATTGTACTCTCTGCTGCGATGAACACACTATCGCCGTTTAGGGTGCTTTTAAAACAGCTTAATGCACACAATGCACATACTGACATGTACTTTCTGCAGAGACAAGCACATTTTCTTTGTTTCAGATATTATTGAACAGCATAATGCATTAAACACTTGTAGGTTTGTGAAAACAGTGTAAGAGTTTTTCCCGCATGAAAATGCGTTACTACAGTCTGTTGATTTTTTCTTTAGGTATGTGCTTTAAGACTTTATCCATCCGTGACTTTCAAAGAAGCCCAACCAGCCTCAGAATTGCACCTTCTAAGAAGTTGAGCACACTATCGCTGTTTGATACTATCAAACAGCTTAATGCACACAATGCACAAACAGCCTTAGACTTGTACTTTGGGCAGAAATAAGCACATTTTCGCTGTTTAAGATATTATTGAACAGCAAAATGTATTAAAGACTTTTAGTGTAGGTTTGAGAAAGCAGCGTAAAAGCATTCATTCAGAGTAAAACGTCTTTCCCACATGAAGAAATGCAAGCACCGTATCATTTTACGTATGTGCTTTACATAAACGCACAAACAGCCTCAAAATTTCAACTTCAAAAGAGTTGAGTTTATCACTGTTTAAGATAGTATTGAACAGCCTAATGCATTAAACACTTGTAGGTTTGTGGAAACAGTGTAAGAGCATTCATTCAGAGAAAACATCTATCACACATGGAAAGATCCACAAGGGCATCCTGCATCAGAATTGTACTTTATAGGATAATATTGAAATAGCTTAATGGACACAATGAACATACCGCCTCAGACTTGTACTTACACCACGTATTAAAAACTTATTGGTTTGTAAAAACATTGTAAGAGTCTTTCAAAAGAGTTGAGTTTATCACTGTTTAAGATAGTATTGAACAGCCTAATGCATTATACACTTGTAGGTTTGTGGAAACAGTTGTAGGAGCATTCATTCAGAGAAAACATCTATCACACATGGAAAGATCCACAAGGACATCCTGCATCAGAATTGTACTTTATAGGATATTATTGAAATAGCTTAATGGACACAATGCACATACCGCCTCAGACTTGTACTTACACAATGTATTAAAAACTTATTGGTTTGTAAAAACATTGTAAGAGTCTTTCTGAAATGAAAAAATGTTTGTACAGTCTGGTCTGTTGATTTTCTCTTTAGGTATGTGCTTTAAGACATAGCTGTGTTAATACATCAATCCGTGGCTTGCAAACTAGCACATCCTCAATCAAAATTGTGCTTTCTGCAGCGATAAAGACAATAGCGCGGTTTAGGATACTATTGAAGCAGCTTAATGCACACAATGTGCAAACAGCCCCATACTATTGAACAGTATATTGAACAGTATAATGCATTACTACTATTGAACAGTATAATGCATTAAACACTTGTAGGTTTGTAAAAACAGCGTAAATGCATTCATTCACAGTAAAACGTCTATTCCACATGAAAAGATGCAAGTACAGTTTGTAGATTGTTTTCTCTTCAGGTATGTGCTTTAAGATAACCGTGTTAACACATCTATCCGTCACTGCCAAACAAGCACACCCATTTTAGAATCGCACTTTCTAGAGTTGAGCAAACTATCACTCTTTAGGATACTATTAAAACAGCTTAATGAACACAATGCACATACAGCCTCATATTTGTACTTTCTGCAGAAATATTCACATTTTCGCTGTTTAAGATACTATTGAACAGCGAAATGCAATTAAACCTGTAGGTTTGTGAAAACAGTGTAAGAGTCTTTTCCACATGAAAAAATGGTAATGCAGTCTGTAGATTGTTTTCCCTTTAGGTTTGTGCTTTAAGACATAACTTTGTTAACACATCTATTCGTCACTTGTAAAGAAGCACACCCAACGTGCACCTTCTAAGGAGTGGAGCAGTATTGCTGTTTAAGATACTTTTAAACATCAGTAATGCATTAAAGACAGTGCTTTAAGACATGTGTTAAATACATCGTTAATATTCGTCATTTGCAAAGAAACACACCAAGCCTTAGAATTGCACTTTCTAAGGAGTTAAGCACACTATCGCTGTTTAAGAAACTAATAAACAGTAAAATGCGTAGAGCATTCGTTCAACGTAAAACAGCTTTCCAACATTAAAAAATGCAAGCATTGTACTTTCTGCGGCGATGAACAACCACACTATAACTGTTTAGGACACTATTGAAACATCTTAATGCACATATAGCCTCAGACTTGTACTTTCCTGCAGAGATAAGCACATTATCATTGTTTTAGGTACTATTGAAACTGTGTTAATACATCTTTTCGTCATTTGCAAAGAAGCACAACAAGCCTTAGAATTGTACTTTTTAAGGAGTTGAGGACATTTGCAAAGAAGCACAGCTTTGCACTTTCTAAAGTGTTGAGCACCTTTACGCTGTTTATGATCCTATTGAACAGCTGAATGCACACAATGCACGTCCCGCATCAGATTTGTATTTTCCTGCAGGGGCAAGCACATAAATGTTGCTCAAGCTACTACTGAAAAAGCATAATGCATTAAACGCTTGTAAGATTGTGAAAACAGTGTAAAAACATTCATTCACAGTACAACGTCAACCCCAGGTGGACAGTCTGTAGATTTTTTTTATTTTTAGGTATGCACTAAGATATAACTGTGTTAATACCCCTTGAAGTCATTTTCAAAGAAGCAAACCCATTCTTAGAATTGCACCTTTTAATGAGTTGAGCACACCTCCCACATCGTTGTTTAAGATACTATTGAAATGCATTAAATACTTATAGGTTTGGCGAACACGAGCATTCATTAAGAGTAAAACCTCTTTCACACATGAAAGAATGCAACCACAGTCTGAAGATTGTTTTCCCTTAAGTTGTGTGCTTTAAAACATAACTGCATTAATACATCTATCCGTCACTTGCAAACAAGAATCTCCTTAATCAAAGTTGTACTTTCTGCTGCGATGAACACATTATCGCTGTTTAGGGTGCTTTTAAAACTGTTTAGGGTGCATTATTTTGTAATGCACATACAGCCTCTGACATGTACTTTCTGCAGAGACAAGCACATTTTCTTTGTTACAGATACTATTGAACAGCATAAATCATCAAACACTTGTAGGTTTTTGAAAACAGTGTAAGAGTCTTTCCCGCATGAAAATGCGTTTCTACAGTCTGTTGATTTTTTTCTTTAGGTATGTGCATTAAGACTTAACTATGTTGGAACATTGTTTAAGATATTATTGAACAGCAAAATGTATTAAAGACTTTTAGTGTAGGTTTGAGAAAGCAGCGTAAAAGCATTC
>JAVSBV010043704.1:0-11172 GCA_033117975.1 Parotocinclus spilosoma
CCTTTTGCTCTGCCCTTTTAGTTATTCCCTTTCGTTATTAGATTTCCCCATTCTTATTATACGTCGTGGGGTTCCTTTATTCCCGCATCTTTGGGTCCACAACACAGATCATAACAATTTTTAAATTAGTGTATATGGATAAGAGCTTTGACTTTTGGCCCAGTATTGGCAATTAGCAAGACACACTCAATAAAGGAGTGGTTCTGGAGGTGGTGACCACAGACCCCTTCTCAGTACCTATGCTTTCTGGCTGATGTTTTGGTCACTTTTGAATGTTGTTGGTGCTTTCACACTCGTGGTAGCATGAGATGGACTCTACATGGACTGGCCCGCCCGTTCCCCAGACCTGAATCCGGTTGAGCACATCTGGGACATCATGTAGCGCTTCATCCACCAACGTCAAGTTGCACCACAGACTGTCCAGGAGTTGGCGGATGCTTTAGTTCAGGTCTGGGAGGAGATTCCTTAGGAGAACATCCGCCACCTCATCAGGAACATGCCCAGGTGTTGTAGTGAGGTCATACAGGCACGTCGAGGCCACACACAATTCTGAGCCTCATTTTTACTTGTTTTAAGGACAGTATCAAAGTTGGATCAGTCTGTAGTGTGTTTTTCCACTATAATTTTTTGTATGACTCCAAATCCAAGCCTTCATTGGTTAATAAATTTGATTTCCATTGATGATTGTTGTGTGATTTTGTCAGCACATTCAACTTTTTACCGAACAAAGTATTTAATGAGGATATTTCAATCATTCAGATCTCATTTTTTGAGCAGTGTATTTAATGGGGTAGTGGGTATAACAACAATAAAGATTACCAGTGGAACAACTTTGTAAAGCAACACTAACAAATATGTTGTTGTTTAAAATGCAAAAGCTACCCCTGCTGGCCTGGTGATGGACTGGCATCCCATATTAGACATGCTCATGCCTGCACACTACATTCCCAAAAATAGGCATTGGACCCACACGACTCAGGCCAAGATTAAGCAGGGAAAATGTGAAATGTGGAAATATATTAATGGTTATAATATGCACATGTGTAAAATTGTGACATTTGATAAATGTTGTGTGTGGGTCTCAGGATCTATGCTCAATTAAATCTCAACATAAAATTCATAATTAGGCCTGAAAGTATAGCTGTAAGGTATTAATACACAAGCAGAAGAAGAAGTGACAAAATGGGTCGAAAGTCAGGAGTAAGTCTAAAATGTGAGGGTGAATTTTTGTTGAAAGGAAAACATTTTCAACAAACATTTTATGGAAGTAAAGCACATGCCTAGAACGATTAAATTTGCACTTGTACTTGTTTCCCTGTGTCCCACCAGAGCCTCCTATCTTCATAAAATTCATAGAAAGATTTGCATGCCATTGATAATTTACTTAAAATCATATTTCTACACATGCTATAAATAAATTGTGTTATTTGTTAAATGTCTTGCTTGAAGAACCCCCACATCGTTGTGATGTTTCTATGTGCAAAAACATAACTTCACTATGGTAACAGAATTTTTATATATACTACTTAACAACAATAACACATTCCCCAAAACTACCCAAGTCAAAAGCATAAAATGATATGGAGTTCTAGCATGTATCTCGATGACGCACATGAGGCACAGATCAGTCAAATCAACCACATGCTGTTTGCATACTTTGAAATGCAGTAGAAAATGTACTGACACATCTGGGCTTGTTCCACGTATTGGATCACTCGAGCATGAAACGTGCCATTCAGTATATTTTTGGTGGGTGGAGATGTGACAAAAGTTTATGTGGTAAGCATGTTATTTTGAAGTTCTCTGATCTGACTGCCTATAAGCACCAACCAGCTGCAGTCATTATATGTATGTTGATTTTGGCTGAGTAGTCCTAATTTTTTGAAAGGTGATTCTGTCCACACCAACCTACTGGCCAAGTTGCCTGCATGAAAGATTGATCTTAAGCTCAATATTTCAATCTGATAGCAAAAATTCTAGCCTGACACGACCTCATTTAATCTTTCAATGCATGTATACAGTATAGTGTTTTCTATGACAAACCCCTGGTTTTTCATCAAGCAACAAGAGTCAACGTTTCTGTCCATAACATATAGACTATGCAAAGATCTTCTATTATTACTGGCTTGGATTTATATTAAATATCTTTTTGTTTTGGCATTGATATTGGACTATTAGCAGAGATCAGTACACCTGAGATTTGTAATATGACAGTGTTGTTAAATAAAATGTCACATGAACAGGCTGCTTATTAGATAACAACCTAATTACTTTGCTGGAACAGTGCACATGGAAAATATGAAATAGTCTGTCAAAATGATCTAGTCTGTCAAAAAAATAAATAAATAAGCAGCCAGACAGAAATGTTGGATTTGATTGCTGCAATACTTAGCACGCTGTAAATGATATTAGCAATATAAAAGGCTCTTAAAGGCTTATGTTGGATAGTGTGTCACATAGCTTGGTGAGAGACCGTTGATTGCTAGACGTTCTATGCACTTGAGGTTGACAGACTTTGCATCATTAGACTGAGAGAAAAGGGTAATCATTTTGACATACTGCTCGCCATCTATGCCATTTTGACCTAGCTGTTAGGAGGTGTTGGAAGTAGTGAAGGTATACACAGATGGCGACCAAGCTCCAGACAGACCGTCAAAGGGAATCGTCTAATTCACCGACCATCCAGATACAGATAGCACTTTCACTACATACTGCTGTCTCTGCCCGGACCATTTCCAGGAGCATAGTAGATGGAAATTTGTTGTCACTGTGCTCATTAAGACCGACCATTGATATCCAGCCACTATCGATTTAGTTTGCAGTTGTATTGTGAACAAGCAACCAGGACTTCTACAAACTGTAATTGTATCATATTTTGCAGCATATTCAGTTTCTGTTTGGGATCCAACAATGGTCGAGGCCTCGTGGTCAGCACTTCAATTCTGCCTTTTCTGTGGAGTGGCACACTGCCCCAGCTGCTGCTGTGATGATCTGGGGAGCCATAGAGTCACCTCGGTCACCCCAAGTAGTCATATGACGGACACTAACAGATATTTGTGGCCACTTGTATTGACTCTCACAGCAGAGATTGCTACTGGCATTTTTCAGGAGGAATAAAGCTCATTCATTCACAGGTTTCTCAGGAATATCTTTGCCTGACTGCAGCACTTGACCGAGATTTATCAACAATCAACACCTGGGACAATGGCCTGGGCAAACTATGAGTTTGGAGGATACACAGGCCAAGCCGCAACATATGTGTGTGTAGCAAGCGGCAGAACCCAGAAAGTACGTTCGACTACGCCACCCCTGGGGGATATAAGCCTCCGAGGGAAAGTTGTTTTGTGGTTACAAACACCCCAAATTAATTACAATTACCAAGGTTCCCGCACGATACCCGCACGATAGCAAACAGGTTCGTGCAACCAAAACAGAGACAAGGTTCGATTTCTAATCGCATAAATGTTTATTTACTTTCAAGTGTATTCAAAATATATTTTTACATCTTTTGTAAAAAAAGGAGTCACTTCAAAATGCAGGCCACCAAGCGAAACTCCCTCCAGAGAGAAACGTAAAAATGCCAGCCGCTGCCTCAACCAAAAACCCTGCTTGTGAATGAGCAACAGCAGCAAAACCAGTACTGATGGCCGGCAGAAGGCATGGAACAGCAGACTTTCCTGTCCTGTCCTACTTTTAAAGCAGGGCCCCGTACCCGTGCATCGTGCTTATCTTTGCGGTATTCCGCTGCCACTTCCAAATGTTCCCTAGCCCCATCGAATGCCACTTGAAGCCGGGTCTGATGTTCCTGTATCCAATCACACACTCTCCCCTTAGCCGGCGGCCTAACTCTGCGGCTCCTGTCCAAACATTAAGAAGTGTGGCGATTCTCCTGTGGACTGATGCGGAGTGGTGTTATAGCAAAATAGTACATGTGGCAAACAGGTGGCCCAGTCACGCTTACGAGAGACCGGCAGGGTGCGCAGTAGGTTGTGCAACGTACGATTGACCCGTTTGCATTGCCCGTTTCCAGCTGGGTGGTACGGGGTTGTTTGCGACTTCTGGATCCCGTACATACTGCAAAGTTGTTGAATTAATATGCCCTCAAATAAGTGCCCCTGATTGGAATGAAGCCGACTAGGGATACCAAACCTATAAAACCACTCCGTAATCAAGACCTGGGCAACGGTCGGGGCCCGCTGATCCCGTGTGAGAACTGCAATGGAGTACTTACTAAAGACGTCAGTAATTATGAAGACGTTTTCCACCCCACCCGTCGTGGGCTCCAAAACTGTAAAATCAACGGCTACTGTTTCGTTAGGCCGAGATGCCAGCAGGTGGCCCATGAACGTGGAGGTCGGTGGGGCCGTCTCCTTAGCCACCTGGCATCTAGGGCACTCCTCACACCACTGACGCACCTCTGCAAACATTCGTGGCCAGTAACACCGCTGCTGGACCAACTCAAGGGTCCGATTGGTCCCTTGATAGCCATGCTGTTGATGGAGTTGTTGCAGGACCTCTGACCACAAAGCAGCTGGCAGAAGCAGCTGATGGCACTCCTCCCAACCACTGGGGTGCAGAACACATCGATAAAGCACCCCTTCATTTTTGCAGCTAATCGATATTCCACGGCCCCTAGCTTCGCGGAGGTGAGATGGCTCAACGGGTTATTATCTGTGTAAACTAAGCACTTCTGCCCCAGAAGATACTCCTGGAATTTCTCTGTAATTGCCCACTTTAGGGCGAGAAACAAGAAAAGTTTCATCGAGCTATAATTGCTCATGTTTCGCTCCATCGGTCTCAGGGCGTACGCCACAGGCCAAACCTTGCCATCCACCTCCTGAGAAAGTACCGCACCTAAGCCACTATAACTTGCGTCTACTTCCAGGATGAATGGCCGGCTGAAGTCCGCATACGCCAGTACTGGCACAGCAGCAAGCTTATTTTTAAGCCCTTCGAAACTCACCTCACACTCCCCCAACCAGACGTCCTGAAACTGCCGCCCCGAGGCCCGTCTAGATTGGCTCCTGCTTAGTTCCGCTACCAGACGATGTAATGGGGCTGCCAATTTTGCAAAGCCATATAGCCATAATAGCTGGCATCAGGGTCAGTAGAGACCCCCCCCCGCTGGGAAATCACATGCTCCAAGTAACGAACCTCGGGTTTGAAGAACGCACACTTCCCCAACTTAGCCTTTAATCCCTCCGCCTGCAACCGGGTCAAAACCATCTCCAGGCGCTGTAGGTGTTGTGCTATAGTGGACGAAAAGATCACAATATAGTCAAGATAGAGCAGAACAGAGTGACACTGTTGGTCGCCGAACATACGTTGCATCAACCTTTGAAATGTGCTCAGCACATTGCACAGCCCAAACGGCATTCTGTTCCACTCAAACAACCCGTACAGTGTGCAAAATGCCGTCTTGGCCCGGTCACCTTCCGACACGGGGACTTGGTTGTACCCGCTGGCTAAATCCATTGTGGAAAACCAGCGGGCACCAACCAACATGTCCAACGTCTCCTCAATTCGAGGGAGAGGGAAGGCATCCTTCCAAATCCTTGCGTTTAACAGACGGTAATCCACGCAAAGTCGTAAGCTTCCATCCTTTTTCCTAACTAAAACCAGGGGAGAAGCAAATCGACTGCTGCTTTCTCTAATAACCTTCGCCTGGAGAAGCTGGTTGATGTGAGTTTTCACGGCCTCGTAGTCGGAGGGGGAAATGTGCCAATAGCGCTGCTGGACCGGAGTCTGATCTAGCAGTAGGATATCGTGGGAAATTAAGGTAGTACAACCCAAGTCCCCCTCATGGGCCGAGAAGACTGAGGAATACCTCAGAAGCATTGCACAGACCTCTGCCTGCTCCTCGGCAGACAGAGGCGACAAATCCACAGCCCTTATTTGTTCCTCCACTGACAACAGGGCAGGCGATTGGGAACAGATAGTGGCAGTAACTGAATGAACCTCCACCACATCCCGTGGCAAGCTAACAATAGACACGGGACTCAACAGTCCGAGCCTGGTACGGGGGTAGAGCAAAATGTCAGTACAACCAACGTTGACCACTGGGACCTGCACGGAACCACGCGTCACGAGGGGAAACCAGCAACCCCCCTGGCAATCCCCAATCTGTGGGCTCAAAAAGCGTACCAAATCCAGAATGATACTCGGGGCAGGTGGCGGGGATCAACTTCATAGTCCCCCCCGGAACCCGCCATGGCCTTCGACCCCCAACATTCACAATGCCGCTGGTCCTGATCGTGGACTGGACTTCAGCCTGATGGCAATGCTGCAACGCTTTCACCACCGGCTGTGGGGCTGTAGACACTGATGGCAGATCGAAAAGCGTGGGACCATGTTGCCCGAACAGTTCCTGGTAACACCTACTAATCACATTCATGCCAAGAACCCCTGGAATCTTATCGGCCATGCCCCCCCGGGGGGTCGTGAACAACACAGAACGCATACTTTTTGCCGTAGAGCTCGACGTCTAATTCCAAATAGCCCAAATATGGAATCTCTAGACCATTAGCGGCTCGAAGTTGTAACCAATGACATCATTGTAACCGCTCCTGCCTCAGAGGTTCAAAATGAGCCGAGAAGAAGCTTTCAGTAATGGTCAACATCATAGACCCTGTGTCAATAAGACATGAAACACGAACCCCGCCCATCAAGACAAGCAAATGTGAACAATTAGAAAGTAAGGCATTAGCAATGGTGAGGGGATCAAACGCAGTGCCTGAGCCAAGAAAAGCCCCTGATTCGAATGGTGAAGCCGACGCTCAAGGGGCCTAAGGCCTCTATTGGAAGGGACGGGTGGGGGCCCCACCACTTATTCCCCATCACAGTCCCCAGCATAATGGCCTGGTTGATGGCAGCGCCTGCAGATGATAGGTCCTTCCCGGGGGGACCAACCACGCCTCTGGGGCTCCCCCTGTGCAACCGCACCATAAGAGAGATTCTGAAGCTGAACCTGTTGTTGTTGCACCAATTCCATGAGCTTTGCCATGTCAGCCTGTAATTTCTCCATATCAGACCATGTTGGGGGCCCACCGCGAGAATCACTACTCACGGAACAAGATGTACTGGGGACCTCGAAAACTCTGAAGGGTAAAGAGAAGCTACGCAGCCGTGGGGGTTCAGCCAAGCCAACCCCTCAGGCGCGCTTCGTCTAACCTTATCCATTAGGGTCATCAAGACGATCGAAAACTCAAGAAGCGACTCCCCCTCTTGCAGTATTCTGGAAAAGAATGCCTCTTGCAAGGCATCATATGACTGTCGACAACCATAGAGCTCCTGCAAGATGTCAAAGATCTTCTCAGGGTTTTCTTTTTCCTCCCTCGACCTATACCGAATCTCTTCCCGTGCCTCGCCCTCCAAATGATCAAAGAGGAAATAGGCTTTGTCAATGGTAGAAAGGTGACGAGCCCGCATACAGGCCTCTGCTTCCTCCTTCAATGCCTCAATACTTATGCATACATTTCCCCTAAACACTGGGCACTTCTTTTCCCTAGGGATAAAGACTAAACGTTCAGTAGTGAATGGCGCACTAGCACTGAATGTACTCGCATCTGTAGCTTGGTCGGCACGAGCAGCCTTTAAATGCTCGTGATCGGCTCTCAACTGGGTCAACTGGTCCCTAAGTTGCTGCGTTTCCTAACATATATATTGTACCAACATATTGTACGAAAGCACCAACAACTTTTAAAATGTTCAAAAAAAACTTACTAAATGAACGGGGCTCCAAGAGGTTACAGGCTCCAGCACCGGCTGCTGATCTGCTTCTAAACTCATGCCACTCACTCAGCGATACTCATTCATTCAAACACTCATACACATACTATGTCAACCATATAACAACTTTATATTACAGAAAATGAAACAACGAATAACCGAACCAATGTCTCTGTTTCCATGCATATCCTGCCAACCATACGCCAAGATGTAGCAAGCGGCAGAACCCAGAAAGTACGTTCGACTACGCCACCCCTGGGGAATATAAGCCTCCGAGGGAAAGTTGGTTTGTGGTTACAAACACCAAATTAATTACAATTACCACACGATAGCAAACAGGTTCGTGCAACCAAAACAGAGACAAGGTTCGATTTCTAATCGTATAAATGTTTATTTACTTTCAAGTGTATTCAAATATATATTCTTACATCTTTTGTTAAAATGGTTGCACCCAAACACACACAGCCACACTCACTTACATACACACTACTGTGGTATCAACGTAACAAAACATCAATAACATAAACACAAATACTCAAAAATAAATCAAAAAGGACAAGAGAGGGCTTACCAGAGGGAGGACCGTAGCTACGGAATGAGTCGAAAGGACCACACGTGATATCCACTACTCTGTACACCCAAGTGACGCTACACTACCATGAAGGTGAACTCGCAGACGCAAATACCCACCACCACTGGCTTGGCCCCCCTACTGGTCGTCCCCGATCCTGCCAAAGAAAAGAAAAGAACATAAAATGAACACGATACAATACCCACAGAGACTGGCTGGGCCCACAGGGCTAGCAGTAAGGCAATTCACAAAACAGCGCACACACACACACACGAGAGCTATACATCCAAGCAAATATCGCATCCCGGAAGATGCAGCAACTACCACATCCACAGGAGGGCACAGCAAGGCACCTTACCCAGCCCGACAAATTGTGAGGCACAAAATGTGAGGCCCACACAGGCCCTGTAAACTCGACCACTACCCCACAGGATGTATCCAGAGATCAAACGAAAATAAACCAAAAAGAATCACAAACAAGGAAACGACTAAACAGATCAAACACCAAACAAATAAAATAAAAAATAAAACCAAATCACAAAACAGCATACACAATAATGAATGGTTAATACCCACTTACCACCCCGACTACACACACACACACACACACACACTGGTTGTAGTTAGCCCACACATGCTGCCGTTGGCTATTACGCGCCGCAACCCCTCCCAGTGGGGGCACCGCAATACAAAACGAGCCGCATCATGGAAATGAACTAAAGTAAAAATGCCAGTGTGTCTCAACCAAAAACCCTGCTAGTGAACGAGCAACAGCAGCAAAACCAGTACTGATGGCCGGCAGAATGGCGTGAAACAGCAGACTTGCTCTACTGGCCGTGTCAGCTCCCTAAATTTAAAGGCTACCGCTAACGTTGAACAGCAAGCCAGCGTGATGACGTAACCAACGCTTAAAGGTACCAGAGCACCACCACATGTGCAACATACCATATGAAACCTGTGTGCCTCAATGCCCAACCATATCTCAACTTGTATCCAGGCTAGAGGCAGTCCAACAGGTTCCCGGAGTCTCCTTTCAACTGTGCAGTTGTAAACTAAACCTGACCCTTAATATTTTAATAATTACATAAACTTTTACAGGTATAACCAGTCATCCTCTCCATCACACAGTAAGCTAAATGCATCCCATCTGACTCAACTGTGATTGTTTAGATTACCTCTTTTGCAGATTAGTATACTAATTGTTAAACAAAAAAAAGTAATTAATCCTGGTTTGAGAATGTGCTCCATAATTAAGCTGTTCAAAGCTAGAATAAGGAAAGAAAGATTTCAGGAAGAATAAGTTTAAGTCCAGTTTTAACACTGGACTTACACATTGTTATGGCTGAGATTGGCTGATCTGTGCATGGGATGCACGATTTACATAAATTGGCTTATATGGCAGTATGGCATAATATCTGAAAGCTTATTGATTGTCTTCTAAAAGTACCAGAAATTATAATGCCATATGGTAAAAGGAGTGCAGGTTTTAACATTTCGGACTGAAATCTAAGCAATATGTTTAGTACAAACACAAAACATCTACTGTGACGTATAGTGTCAGGGTGTTTTACTTCTAGAACAAATGCAGTGCCTTAGGGATAGAAAAGTATATGTCCTTGTTGTCTTTGAGCTGACTGGTTCCATGGTAAAAACAAAAAATATTGCTGGGTTATTTGCATTTTTTTGGTTTATTTATGGATTTTCTGCATTTATTTGAAGAAAGGAGAACACAAAAATGTTGAAACGCATAATTATAAAACATGATTGTGTAACTGTTACACGTAAATCACAGTACATTTACTTCATTAAGATATTTCATTAGATCCTGCTGGTAGAACAATATAAGTGTTTCCTCTAAAGGTAATAATTTTTCAAAAGCCATGCCATTTTCATTATTGGAAACACAATATACAACTGCTCGCAAGACTATGGGAATATTTAATTAGGGTAGATTTCACATTTAAATATCTCATAATTTTGGTAAGCAGTACACTAAAGACAAATATCAACAGCTGACATTTTGCAAAATGAATTCAAAATACGTTAGAATTTTCCAAAAGAAGACTTTTTAAAAGGCATTATGGAATTATGTTTTTTTTTCCTAAAACCTGACAAACCTACTTTGCTTTAGTGTTAGATGCTCCCATAATAAGCGCACAAGAATATTTACAAATAGCAGCACCTTATCAATAGTATCAACAGGTTGTTCATCTGAATAAATATAGCATACAACTTGTACAGAGCAGTATCAACAGAGACAGTGTTGTACAAAAGTGCTTGGAGGAAGGTCAAAGCAAAATACAAAATGTGTGGTATTGATTGAAACAGCAGATGGAATGACAAAACAGGTTACCACAAACTGTAGGTGAATTGCACATTGGAAAGGTGAGGTAAAGTTGGCAGAAGCAAGACTCCAGAATCCTTATCTGACAGGATTGGCTTTGTTATTAAGTTGAGTATAACTGAAGAAATAACAAATGCAGCTTTTTGTGGAAGAGTATATTAGAGCGTGTTATTTTTTACGTGTAAATGCTTGATTATTTTCAGAAGAAATTTTCACTCTAACAAAGGTTTTACTCTTCCACTACACAAATAAAATAATTAGCATATGCCCAAAACTGCCCAAACATGTTAACTACTAGATTATTTAACAGTAATTGCTGGATATTTGTTTAAAGTGTTAAGTTCAACTTAACATATTTAGTTTAGGTAAGTTTATTATCACATTTTATATTGGAATAATTCACTATATAATGCTGAGTCATTCTCTGTGCTCTTTTTGTACAAGTTTCAGTAACACACACACACACACGCACGCACACACACACACACACACACACACACACACACACACACACACACACACACACACA
>JAVSBV010043715.1:0-11171 GCA_033117975.1 Parotocinclus spilosoma
TCTCTAGATGTGCAAAACTGATAGAGACATACCCCAAGCGACTTGCAGCTGTAATCGCAGCAAAAGGTGGTGCTACAAAGTTTTAACACAAGGGGGGCGAATAATTTTGCCATATTGCCAATTTTTCAGTTTTTTATTTGTTAAAGTTGAAAATATCCAATAAATTAATAAAAGTTTAAAATATCCAATAAATAAACTTCACAATTGTGTCCCACTTGTTGATTCTTAACAAAAAATTAGAATTTGATATCTTTATTTTTGAAGCCTGAAATGTGGCAAAAGATTGAAAAGTTCAAGGGGACTGAATACATACGCCAGGCACTGTGTATGTATGTATATGTAGATAGATAGATAAATAGATAGATAGATATTTGACGTTTGAAGGTGAAATTAAAGTCAGGTGTATTCAGTTTGTAGAATGACAGTCAGGAGTGAGTGAGTTTTATTTAAAAGGCAGGGTTAATGAACATCGCCACATACATAATGTGTGTATATGCGTAAATCATCTTTTGTCAAATTAAGTTTCTAGAGTTTGCTTGCGTAGTTAAAGGGTTGAGCTGCTACTTAACTCCTTAATGTTGACCAGTTAAGATCTAGCTTCGATTTAATAATAATAACAACATTAATGTACACTATTAACAAGTGCATTATTGTTTCTGTAGCTGCCGGAGCGGGGTGTCCCTTTTCTGTGTGACCTACAGTATACTCTTTGGGGTGATTCTCTTTGAAATGGCTAAACAAATTCCAAGGACCCTCCCACCCTGGCTAAGTTTAATCTTGTGTCTGTCAGGAAACTTATAAGCTATATTACCAAACAAAGCAACACCTGGTTGTTAAAATGTCTTGGGGACCATATTGGTGTTTTTAGTGTAAGCAACGTATACTTTTATTTGCTTTCAGTGTGACCATAGCTTACCCTTGTATTGAAGCGAATCCAGTTAAAATAAATAAAATAAAAATAATTCACTATAATGCTCATTTAAGAGCTTGATTGTTCCAGCATGAAATTATGTTAGTATTGCAATGCTTTTAGGAAACTTGCAGTTACTAGAGTAAGTAGAGGAAATTATATATAAGTTATTATATACGGGTTGAAATTTGCTGATGTTCTTTGGCAGTTCATTTCAAAGAGAAGTGCTATGAAACTAGACTTAATGACGAAGACAAAACTTAAAGTATGGAAATGAATCTAGAGTGAAGTGAAACTAGATCACTTGAACAGTCTGGCGTGTACTGAAATAACAACCGAATAGCCTGATCACAGTTTGTGTAATGCTTTGTGCATTTAGAAGAAAAGTTTTCTTAGTTCTTGCATATTTAGTTTAAAGAAAAGCAAAACAAAAACATCTGCCATCTGTTAACATGTTGAGTGAGATTTGGAGATTTGACATGCCCTTATTTCTTTTGCCTATATACAGGGTGGCTATTAACTCCCATTTTTAATACATTTGAGTATTGTGAGTGATGTACTAAAAATACAGCAATATATTGCAATTTTTTTTATATACAACATAAATTTTCAGCTCAAAGTATCTTTTTTTATCATCTTTTCTTCTTTCAAGGAAAATGTGTAAACTATAACTTACAAACTACTCGTCTTGTAGGCATCTCTACAGTGGTTTGACTTTATCTGACACTGCATTATCAGTGTGATGTATTAAGACGATTCATATAGTGTGCCACGGTTTGTATTTCAGCTGTTTTTATTAGGGATGCTCAGATTGTTTTATGCTGCCGATACCGATCACACTGACTGGCTGTACGTTTTTCTATTTAGTTATGATGAGTGCTACTGGCTGCTTATTTGCTTAGCCTTCTGCCTGTCACGCTCATAATGGTTAGTGCTGGCAAATGTGGGTTAAAAGTTAATCGTTTTATTCCCTGCTGTGAGCCTCGACCTCACCATACTCTGCCAAATGTTTGCTGTTTAAGTGTCATGTTAACTTGGTTGTGTTGAAGCATTTTAATGTAAAAAGGTATTTTTCGTTGCAGGATGTACACTTTATATCACTCTCACAGATCGTGTAAAAATTCCACACGAGAGACCTGTTTGTTTATGATTTGCTGCTGGGCTCACACAACCCTGAACACAGGGCCTCTGCGGGCTGCAGAGTAGAGGGCATCGGCAGTGAAAGGGATTGATGGCCGTACACCGATCACATGCTTTGATATGTGGAATATTGCAATATGCACGTGTCGTGGTTTAATTGTATTGTGAAGTCCATTGTCAGTACCGACCTCTATCACTCAACAACAAATGTACTTGATAGGATGTTTTTAGAAGTGGATTATGTGGAATACAAGGAACCCAGATTTTATCCACACTGAATCGATTTAATGTTTGCTTTGTGGGTGATGTGACAAACATTGAAACATTTATCAACATTGTTAAAGTGGGACTTGCTTCATGGACACCTTGGATGTCGAAGGTGTGTTAGGATCTTCTGGCTGTATATGTATGGTAATTGTTTGATTCCTTGCTCTGGCTCATTAGATACCGCTAGACCTCCTTGAGGAAAGAGACAGGAAAGCTCGATGGCGGGGAATACCACTGCTACTGAGGAAACTACACAACAGTACCCACATAAACAGTGACCTCTCCAACAGCCACGCTGTAGTTAAGGTACCCAAACCAAATCCTCCTCCTCTACTGATGTGCGCACTTTTTTCAAATCCCTATAATATTCTTAAACGTTTCCAATGTTTTCTAAAGCAGATTTTTTTGTCGTGCAGGAGTTGTCGTCTTTGCTTTCCATGGAGGCCATGTCATTTGTGACAGAAGACAGGAAAACCCCTCAGGAGTCTCTCTCTCCTAACACCTACACTTTTGACCTGTTTGGAGGAGTTGATGTGAGTGATTTCAGTTGCATGCAGGATTAATAAATTATCAGAATAGTAACCATGTATGTATAAGCTTCAGACAGTAGATCAATCTGATCTTTCCAAATGAAAATTCTCTTATTGAGTGAGGTGGGTAATGCTTTAATCCTGTGGTTTCCAAACTTGCTAACTCTGGTAAGTGCATTAATTATGAAATAAGTCAATATTAAAACTTAAATGATAGGGCTGGTAGGGACAAAATCTCATATCTTCATAGCTGGATGGCGATATATCTACAATATTAGATCAGTTGTGAAAAATAACGTGAAAATAATATTTGATAAACATTATATAAACAGACCATTCAGTTTTGTTATGTCAAACTTTTCTTTTAATATTATTCAAATGAAAATCAAATATCAATGTTTAAATATGTTTAAGACAGGTTAAGGTTTTCATTGGGTGTCTTAACCTTTCATCATGATACGTTTTGTGAAAATGTGCTAAAAATATTAATTTATAAAGGAAAGCTAAATAAGATCAAATTATAAAATAAAGAAAAAAAAATAATTTCTCAAAATAAAGACTGAAGTACATGACAAATTACTTAATTAACTTACAAGCCTGACTTGGAAAAAGTCAGACCTGCAAAACTGCTTCTCGTGCAAAGAAACTGCGACTGGGCAGTTATCGTGGTTCAAGAGTTTTAATCAGCCTTTGAAGCCCTCTTGATCTACTGAGATGGAGAACATATTTAATTTAATATTTACTAATGTAGTAAACTACAACCTCAGTAATACCACGCCACTTCTTTTTCGTAAGACACCGCATTAGCAGAGGAAGCTTGCAATGCTGTCTGAACTGGTTTAGCGGTACTGGTATATGAATGCTTCAGAACAGTACTGGTACATGAATGCCAGCACCTCAGAGTTTAACAGCTTCTTCATACAGACATTTGTGCTGCTGTTGTAAGTGGTGAAATAGGTTGGTTTTACTCCTGCATTTTGTTACTTCCTCCTTTCAGCATTCCATATGGATAACACGTTTCTGCTCGGTAAAATCCAAACCATTTCCATATAACCAAACTTTTCTTCTCATTCTGTGTTACTCGCCTCCATTGCAAAGCACAGACTTATAATGAGAAAACATATCCAACTCTGTTTATATCTTGATATATTTTAATATATTGATATACCGCCCAGCCCTATCTAGAAGTAATAAGGATGCTCAGCCATCAGAGCTTTTTCAAATCATTTATAGTGCATGTGGGGAAAAACACTAGACAGAGAAAGAGTAATGTGTTTAATGGACCACATTTGCATGTTTAGTCTGTATTTAAGTTACAGTACTAACCTTTATATTTTTCCACAGTTGTTTATAGAGGTTTTGATGCGGCCCACTTTGTCAGTACAGGGGGACATACCTATAAGTAAGTACACCCTGGTTTAATCTGGTTTAACAAGTGATAAGTAATCCATTCTTGTAAAGGTGTGGCAAAGTACAGAAAGCACTGTGTTCTTGATCTGACATGCGAGTTCGTTTTTATTAGTTAGGGTTATTGAATAATAAGTCAATTCTCTATTCTCTCAAAGCCAGTATTGTCCACTTGTGACTATGTAGTGCTTGTTAATGAAACAAGTATTTTACTATGTCAAGTATTAGCAAAAAAAAAAAAAATACAATTAATGCTACAACACTTATCTTTTTACTGTAATCCCAATTTAATGTTTTATTCATTTGATAGTTCTAGCATGGCCCAAACTACCTGATTTATCAAGCTGTTCATCAGCAGTATCTCTGGTTGCCTCAGAGTGGAACTCTAGAACACTAGAGCAACTTGATTGCACTAAAAAGTCAACAATGAATTGACCCAAATGAGGGAAGTGAATGAAACATACTCCATCTTACAGTTTGCAGGCAAACGTCATCCAAACTGGAAAAATGACATAATGATTAATTGGGTATTGTGCTTAAGAACACACACACACACAATGGTGGATTAACATTTGATATTAATAAATGCTCTGTGTTCTTATTTTTTTTTAAAAATTTGCAAATGTTTTGCTTCACATTTTCTTACCATAAAATAAAAGATGTCATGATGCACATTTTGTCTGTGAATATATAAAATTGTGATCTATACATTATGTAGTGTGAAAGCAAATTCGTTTTCGTGTTTTAATGATAATTTGGACCTTGGATGTTGTCACTGAAGAACAGTTGGTTATAGTGATAGGAATATGACCTAACTAAGGTAGTGTGATTAAGGTTGCCGCATAGTTAATGTTATATATGATACAGAAAGCTTAATGTTTGCAGTGCAGTGTGTTGGCAGTCAGACTGGTAGCAATATACACAGGTTGTGTGCCTAATTTTGATTGATCTTTTTAGACCTAATGCACTGTTGCATAATGAGTATAAATCAGGACTGTTTACCGCTTTGCTATGAATTCAGTTAGCCAGTTGCTCACAGTTCTTTTGGGTTTTTATACATAGCATTGGACAGAATATTACATGTCGTCAGGTAATGATTAACAAGTAATCCACTGACATTTCTAATGTATTTATTCTTTATTAATAGTGAGCGATGACCTAATCAAGGACTGCTTAAGCGTGCTTTACAACTGTTGTATATGTGTAGGTATCTTCAACATTTCCTTACGGCAAGAAATAACTCTTAATGGTTTTTACGCTCCTCATTAGCCTGGATGATAAATTGTTCCTTCTCTTTGCAGACTGAAGGTGTTACAAAAAGCCTTGCAGCAAGAGATGACTTTGTCATGTTCCTTTTCACTCTCATGTCCAACAAAAAGACTTTTTTACAAACCGCTACACTTATTGAAGACATATTGGGAGTTCGAAAGGTAAGTAGCGTGTTTTACTTTTGGCTGTTAGATACTTCAGTACTGAGTTGAAAAGCAGCAACATTTTCAGGCAGATACTGCAATTTAGTTTTTTACGCCCGGAGAGAAGGCTGATCATATTGAACAAAGATAATAAACAAACATCAATTAGGGAACAAATTCTTGATTTTGGCAAACTCTGGAAGCACGGCAGATTAAGGACATGCGGGTGAGGTATCTGCCAATTGGTTGTAACATTTATATAAAATTCTCAAAATGTAACTACATTGCTTTGAAAACTATGGGGATATTTTATTGTTGATATTTCATTTTGAAATATCCCCTAATTTTTGTGAGCAGTATATTTAAAAGCATGTTAATGGTAATATAAAAAAAATAAAAATACTATATTCACTCTTCTGTGACTTATTTAGTTTGTGCAGCAGCAGAGATTTTATCTCCTTTTATTAGAAAGGCTCTGTAGAAAAATCTGAAATTTCTTTGCGTGGGAGTCCTCACTACTTTAGAATGACATTTTTTTAATAAGTTAAAATGCCAAGGAAAAAAACATTTTAATTTTCCACAGATTATTTTAAATACCATGTTTATGTTCTGTTTCACCATTTTCACTGCTAGCACATTTGTCTTTGATTAAAATAGCAGTAAGTCTTCCACCAGTAATCAAGCCCTATTTGGCCTTCTAAGAACAGAGGTCTTAACTAGCTGTCAAAAAAATATTTTACTAAAGACGATTTTTGTCTGCGGCTGCAAAATTGAGCCATACAATCAGACAGTGTAAAGTTAGCTTTTAGAGATGCAGCGAATTTTTTTTCTTGTACGATTGCTTTATTTTTATTTATTTATTTTTAACATATGACTGGCTTGTTGCTGTTTTGAGATAGTCAGAAACCTATAGTAAGGAAACCTAGAGAAACATTTTTGTCCAGCCTTTCTCTTAATGGAAGCTTCTTACATACCAACACAAAATGTGTGTTATAGGGATACCTTTTCACAAAACTCTAAATAAAATAGAACTAGAAATAGATGTTTACTTTTATGATGGTAAGCAAGTGCACCAGGTAATACTAACGACAAATCGTGGCACCCTTGTGCTGTTGTTGGTGTTATAGGTAGGTGTGTCTGTGCGACTGAGCTGAGTAAAATAACTTTCAGGAGGGTTTTGGAGTGGTCTAAAGGCTGAATTTTATGTAATTCTTTTTTTTTCCTTTGTAAAAAGTAGTATAACAAAGAAATTTTATTTTACACAAAAAATAAACAAAATCACCAGACCCTTTTTG
Organism: Parotocinclus spilosoma; assembly: GCA_033117975.1. NCBI lineage: Eukaryota > Metazoa > Chordata > Actinopteri > Siluriformes > Loricariidae > Parotocinclus > Parotocinclus spilosoma. The sequence continues at coordinate 6,962 of JAVSBV010043715.1, forward strand.
AAAGGGAAAAATCCAACTATCACAGGGGGGGAAAAAAATGAACTAAATCGTCACTTTTCTTATTGACAACATAAGCAGCGCAAAACCGAGAGCTACGAGGCAAAACGTCCCTCTTGCATCACGCTCTCGGTAAAAATACCCCATTGCATTGCTTGCATCACGCCTAAGTACGCCCCCCGAAATTGGCTTAAACCATTGCGTACAGGTAGATGCGTCAAATCGTCTGCTTTAAAGGCAGAGCATACCGGATACCAAACATTAAAATAACAATATTAAGCGAAACAAAGTCCATTTCCGGTAAACCAGGAAATGCAAAGTCCATTTAAGTCCGAAATCCGACCAGAGAAATCCTTTGCCATAACGCCGGTAAGACAAATATTGTTTCCTATTATGTTTCTGTAATATTATTGTATATACTAAATTAAACCAATTGCAAGTGAACGTTTTCATGTATGGCTGTTTTAATCAATTAAACGGAAGGTTGTAATGATAATTTTGAACTTTTAAAATTCTGAAACGATAGCCTATAGCGCTGACTTTACTGTTGTGTTTGGTCTTATTGAGATCTCGTATAAACCACAACATTAATAACGGAATGTGCCCAAGAATCAACGTTAAAAAAACATGTATTGTAATCAGTATTGTTGACAAAACAAATGATGAACGTAAATTCAAAGCCTGTTCATGCCTTTGGCATGTAGTTCTAATGCAGTTACACATTATTGTCTTTCACCATGCAGCAATTGCAAACCGTGATCTTATTGTCTTTCTCACTTAGTGTAAGGAATTTCCCTGCTGAAGGTATGGAAATAGATGTAGATGTAGGGACCGAGTATTTAGTTTACTAAGTAGCATTAAAAACACTTTCTTCATGAATAAACCAGCCAGTGGCTGAGCTGTGCTCTTTGCACACATGAACAGAATTCCTAATTGAAAGTTTGTGAAAGCGTTCTGTTCATGCCTATGTTCATGCATGTTTGTATTGCTGTCGCCAGTGTGCAGTGCACATGTTAATGTTATCTGTTCGGCCTGTCTGCAATTATATGGGCTAACCTGCTGTAAACTGACCCATTCTGGTCATTAGCTTTGTATGGTGGACATGCCATTATTACAAGTCTAACCCTTATTTAAACCCTCTACTAGGATCTAATTCAGCTGGAGGATATTCCCAACTTAGCCAGTCTGGTGCATAGCTTCAACCAGCAGCAGCTAGCCAATTTCTGTCGCATCCTGTCCATCACCATATCTGAACCAGATGCAGGTTTGGATGACAAACACACCCTCCTGGCCCGCAACGCCCAGCAAAAGACCACCGCTTCTCCCTCTCGGGCTGAGGGCAACCAAGGTTAGAGTCGTCAAGGCAATGCAAATGAATCTGTATCCTGCTATGTCAGGTTTTTAGAGAGTGTACGTATTTTGCATGTTTGTAAGGGGTTGTAGTAGAGTGTAATCAGAAGCAGCTTTCAGATAATTGAAGAAGATTTTCTGTGGGGAATGAAGCGAAGAAGAACATGCAGAATCACCCAAAGTCCTTCCAGCGTAATAGCTGTGTCAGCATGGTAGTTTGTTTTGATTTTACTACATATACATGCAAAGCAAACAAACAAATGAACACTGAGGTTGAGCTAAATCAGGTTAAGCACAAGGTATTCGTGCAATCCAATTCTGATTGGATTCAGCCAAGCTTTTTGAAAATAAAAGCTGTGGAATAAAATATAATCTACTAGTCAATTATAAAATATTCACTACTAGTAGGTGTCTGTATTGTTCAGTGTCAGGTTGCATCTGAATGAGTGTAACAGAGTGACAGAGGATATTGTTACGTCTTATATAGAAAGGTTGTGTGTCAATTTCAGCCCCTGACTGGTCAGCAGATAAGGCTGTTCAGCAGTTCCCCATCTCACAGAACACATTCAGTTATTGAAAAATACTGGTGAATAAAGAGATTCTGATTTAATCAGATATTTTAGGATTAAATTAGGGGATACAGTGTTCCCTCGCCACTTCGCAGTTCACCTTTCGCAGCCTCGGTGCATCGCGGGCTTTCAAAAAATAATAATTCGAAAATATATATAGTGGATTTTTGCTGTTATGTGAGTTTTTGTGGAACTTTTACAATTGAAAAATCACAATGTATAAAAATATTAATTTTAACAATAAAGGAATGTTATAAATCATAAAATATTAGGATTTACAGTAAATGGCTGTTGTGTTTACTCAATGTGTAGGATATTTTGGTGCTGTAAGCTCGGTACGGACGGAGAACTGCTGACTGTGCGACAATGAAGGGTACAAAACTACAATTTTGGGTCTTCTGCTCTCATTTCTCTCCAGTGGCTCTTCTGAATATCCCAGGCTTCATTGAACGGCTGTGCAAACTAGCTACACGGAAAGTGTCTGAAGCATCAGGTACAGCTGCTTTGCTGCAGGAGCTGGAGGACTGGCACAGCTGGCTGGACAATGCACTGGTGCTGGATGCTCTAATGCAGATGGCCATTGAGGAAGCAGAGCAGAGCAGCACAGGTAGAGAGGCTATTTCAGCAAGAAGAGAACTTGTAATGCTTTACATGAGTTTGTGCACCCTGACCATTTGTATCCACCTCCTTTTCAGAGTCCTCCGATGAAGGCTCGCTTTCCTCAAGTCCACTAAGGCACACGTTGCCTCAGTCGATGAAGATAGTGCATGAGATCATGTACAAAGTGGAGGTTCTTTATGTGCTGTGTGTGCTGCTCATGGGCCGACAGAGAAATCAGGTAGGGCACTGTAGCTCGAACTTACTGAATAGCTGACTAACTGGCTTACTCTATTTGTATTAAACACCCTGCTTACTTTTACATGTTTTAATTATAATACTTATAATAATTATAATACTTATAATAATTATATCTGTAGAACTGATGTGCGTTACATTGGCACAAAGTCTTTTTTTTTTTTTTTTTTTGACAATTTAACAGTAGCTAAGGAAGGGGGGGGTGGTAAGGATACACTTTGCTCATGATTCTATTCCGAATCATATTCTGATACTGAATTCACGATGCGATTGTGTCACAATGATCAATTTTACATGTTTATTACTGAAGTGTAAATGCACGTTTAAAAAAAACCTTTAGTCCCCTGCATTTTAAAAACTAGAAATATGACTGAAATATGAGTTTAAGGGCTTAAATTGAAAAGCACAGGCAAATATCTTTAGATTCCATTGTAGAACGAAAAATATGCATCTATGACCTATGATTGCTCCCTCTGCTGTTCAACAATGCAATTGCATGAGATGTCACAAACAGAACATGGGATGTTTCCACGATGTGCCATACCTAGGTTGTATTGCATCATGTCACAATATATTGTTACATCCCTAATGGCTGAATAAATAATTGTCTCTCGCAGGTTCACAGGATGCTAGCAGAGTATCGCTTGATTCCTGGCCTGAACAACTTGTTTGACAAGCTGATATGGAGAAGACAGCCTTCCAGCCACATCCTACACAGGCAGAACCAGAACTGTGACTGTAGTCCAGTATGTTTGTCGACCAGCTACCATTTATTATTTATGTACAGGTTCACATGGAGCTCAAATATATTTGTTCTTTCTACAGGAGATATCGTTTAAGATCCAATTCCTTCGGCTGTTACAGAGCTTCAGTGATCATCATGAGTGAGTGTAGTCTACAGTAAACATGCAGCAGCGAATACAAATGGTAATGCATTTTTTGTGATGATCATGGATTTTGTAACTATTTCTTTTCTTAGGAATAAGTATCTTCTCCTGAATGGGCAGGAACTGAATGAGCTTAGTGCCATCTCAGTAAAAGCAAACATTCCTGAAGTAGAGGCACTAGTTAACACAGACAGGTACAAAAACTTCTGACCGTTCATTCTGCGTGACCCGGATATTTTTTTTTTTTTACTTTCTGTTTTCTGTAATCACTTAAAATAGGAATCTTGCATGTGATGGAAAGAAGGGCCTTTTGACGCGACTCATTTCCATCATGAAGAAGGAGCCAGTTGATTCTTCATTCAGGTAAATCTATTTCATTTGATCTATTATGGTAGACTTGCGGTGATTTGATCATTCAGTGTAAGTGGTGACTGACATGTTAACTAAGTGTATACAGCACAGAATTTTATATATATGTGTATATATACATATATATGTGTGTATATATATATGTATGTATATACATATATATATATATATATATATATATAC
>JAVSBV010043726.1:0-11171 GCA_033117975.1 Parotocinclus spilosoma
TCCCAAGCCTGGATAAATGGGGAGGGGTGGAGAAAGCAATGGCAAACTACTCCACTATCCTGCCGAAATACTTCATGTATCACATCGATGAAGGTAGGAAATGTATGGAGATCGATGATCCATCAAGTGACCGAGGGTCGGCCGCAACTGTACGGTTAATCATCATCATCATTCTTTCACTAATGTTTGTAAAGGCAGACTGCATGGTTAGGTGCTTGATTTTATACAACTTGTTTCAATGGGATTGCATGAAATACCTAAAATCAATAAGAGCTGTGTTGTAAATATAGTGTATCTATGTATTACAAGAGTGTTACAAGTAAACTTGTGTGTCTGTAACAGACTTTGCCACTGATCAGTCAGTCTCGCCGACTGGTGAAAGAGGGCCCGGTCATAGAGCTGAGGGACTTCACTTTAAAGGAGAGAGAGAGAGCTACCTACATACACCTCTTCAACGACTACCTGCTGCTCTCATCGCCCAAAGAGTTGGTTTAGCACCGTTTTGTGTCTATTATATGGCGATCTCTTTGTCCACTTTGTGTTGTAGTGGGGATAGCCTGTTACAGTGCTGTGTGTTGTGTCTCTGTAGAGGCGGCCGGTTTACGGTGATCGATCACGCTCCTGTATCAGAGGTGCGAGCCGAAAACTGCAGAGTCAAGCTGCATTCACTACAGAGGAACGTCTTCCGTCTGCACTTGTCCCATAAATCCATCCTGCTCCGTACAGATATGCAGTGAGTCTGCACACCTGCACTAATATTGACAATAAGTAATGTGATGGAAATGACATGCTGTAATAAAATCTAAACTATGCCCATATAAACTCACTTTATTAGGTACACCTGTTCAACTGCTCTGTAACGCAAACGTCTAATCAGCCAATCACATGGCAGCAACTCGATGTTTTTAGGTACGTAGACATGGTCAAGGGGACCTGCTGAAGTTCAAACCGAGCATCAGAATGAGGAAGGAAGTCAAATTAAGTGACTTTGAAAGTGCTATAACCGTTGTAGACGGGATGATCGAGTATTTCAGAAAATGCTCATCTACTTGGATTTTCACGCACAACCATCACACAACGATCTATGTGTCAGACCGTATCTTTACAGAGAATGGTCTGAGAATGGTCCAGTGAGGCAGTTCTCTGTGTGAAAATGCCTTGTTAATGCCAGAGGTCAGAGGAGATTAGCCGGACTAGTTTGAGCCAATAGAAAAGCAACAGTATCACAAATAACCACTCAATACAACCGTGGTATGAAGAAAAAAACATCATTGAACACACAACTGATTGAACCTTAAAACAGATGAGCCACAGCAGCTGCAAACTGCACCAGATGCCACTCCTGTCCGCCAGGAACAGGCAAGCGGGCCTACAATTTATACGGTCTCACCAAAATTGGACAACAGAAGACTGGGATATTCGGATGGTTGGGTTCTAATTTGACGTAAACTATGTGAAAGCATAGATTTATTCTGCTTTGTATCAACAGGACGGCTTCAACTGATGGTGATGTAATGATGTGTTGGACATTGTTCACCTAATTCATCTTGTTCAGCCCACCTAAGAATTGTTGCTGACCATGTTCATCCCTTTATGAGCACAGTGTCCCATCTTCTGATGGCTACTCCCAGAAGTATAACACACCACAAAGCTCAAATCATCTCTGACTGGTTTCCTGAACATGACAATGAGTTCATTTTATTTAAAAGGCTTCCACAGTCACAAGATTTTAATCCAAAATAGAGCAACTTTGGGATGTGGTGGAAAAGGAGACGATCATGGATGTGCAACCAATACGTGACGCCATCAGGTCAATATGGAGCAAAATCTCAGAAGAAAATTTGCAGAATCTTGTTAAATTGATGCCATGAAGAATTAAGGCAGGTCAACCCAGTACTAGCACGGTGTACCTATTATAGTGGCCGGCGAGTGTACCAATGGGGAGAAGGACCACAATAGCAGTGTTACATGTCATACGTTTGCTGCTTGCAGAAATTCTTTAGAAACTCAACAAAACGTGTCATATGAGCAGTGTCTAGACGTCATATGTTATAGGACAACAAAGCAGATGCATGTCTAGGTCTACTGGTCATTTCAAACATACCTAGCTTCTCTTTGACAGAGCTGACCAAATGCGCTGGATCTCTGCACTGTCTCGTCCGCATCCTGAAATAGACTTTACCGCCGCACAGGGTACGTGCCATTTCTCTTTGGGAAGAAATATGTGTCATAAAAAACAATTTTGCAACCCAGCTGTTGAAATTTGTCACATTTCCTCCCTTGCATGCAGACATACCACAGATGCAGTGCATCCGAGCATTCATATCACAACAGCCTGATGAACTGAGCCTGGAGAAAGCTGACGTCCTGCTGGTCCACCAGCAGAGCAGCGATGGTAAGGAAGTGTGAAGGCCTTTAATAGGAGTGGCTAAACATGAGCACATTATTACTTCTACTGTATGTACAGCAGTGGTGGCTGCTGGTCTTTCAAAGAGGGGAAGCTCTGTGCCAGCTTACATCATAACATTTGTCAGTTTATTTCTACATACATTTTGCCCTCTTTTTCCTTTTCAAGAAAATGGTCTGTGACCCTATCGTACCAAGTAGGCTTTTTTCCATGAACCAGTGTCCTCTCAATGGCCAAACAACCATGGCCCATTGTGATCCGTGTGTAAGACTTAAGCCTTTTTAAACTTGTAGGTGTAGCTCTATTAACGATAACAGTTTGTACAGCTGATGATTTGCACTGTCCAACAACAAACTAACAAAACATAATTCAACTCAAACAAGGAAACTATGTTTAACTCAAACATTGAAATATTAGAAGTGTGTTTTATTCATAGTGTAAGAAATAATTTTTAACAAATACCATGAAATGGGTTGTAGTTTGTATTTCGACTTTATTTGCGAACTCCATGATGGGACTGAGCACCCAATGATTAAGTTAGGGTGTCACTTTTCAAAATAGCTGTCAATCAAAACGGGACTGATCCTCCAATCATAATGCGTAAACTCTGCATCCAGGCCGCGCCCCGCGCCCACAGCTCCATTCACCCTCAGAGACACTGAGTGTCCAGGGGCGGGACCAAATCATGCCATTTGTCCAATGACCATCGAGTTTTGAGGCAAAAAAAAAAATGAATGGATGCTCAGCTTCTATAGGTAAATGCACTGGACCATATAAGAAACTAAAATAAATAGTATATAGTATACTATAAGAAATAGTATAAGAAAACGATTTCTTTAAAGCTATGGCATTGACACTATAGGAACGTATGAGATGTTAAATTCGAGTCAGTCGCTTTGTAATAAGTAGCTGATTAATTGTAGTCAATTAAAAATGTTAACACAACTTTACATAATTAGGCCATAACATTTTTGACATTTTAGGGGAAGCTGAACTTGCCTTGTAGTCTTAAGAGAAACTACTGATGTAGAGTCAACAGAATACCAATGGTGGTGGACTCCTGCCGATGTGGAGTTAGTTAGAATTTCAGAATTTGGTTTTGTTTATCCACACAATCAAAGAACTGATAGTAAATTGTGATGCCATGTGATGCATTTCAGTGAATTCTCCCACTTTGAACCTATTACAGTCCAAGACTGCCATCTGAATGTAAATGACTCAGAAAATGGTTGGAAATTGGCATTGCTTATTTGCGAGGAAATTTCTACCTTATTCCTGGGTATTCAAAACCTTATATTAAACTAATATTTCTCATAATTATGTCTCATGATCACATTATTATCACTTACTGTCTCTTAAGTATGATTTAGTGAAAATGTATCTTGTTATTGGAATTTAGTACTATGATTTAGTATCTTAATAAGACAGTATGTCATAATTATGATTTCATATATATTTATTATGATTTTGTATCTTATTATGACTTAATTTCTCATTAATACTATGACTTACTGTCTCATGTAATGACCTACCCAATTATTATTATTACTCGTTATTAAGCTTTAGCTTCTTATAATTATGACTAACTAGTATCTCATTATTTGATTTAATATATCATAAATATGACTTGGTGTCTCATCATTATGGCTATCTAATTATTACGACTAGTTTCTCATTATTGTGATTTTCTATCTCAGAATCTCATTATGATTTTGTATCATGACATGACATATCTCATTCTTATGACAACTCCAATTCCAAATAAGTTGAGATGTTATATGAGACGTTAAGTTGAGACGAATATGATGATTTGCAAATCCTTTTCAACCTATAGTCAATTAAATACACTACAAAGACAAGATATTTAATGTTCAAACGGATCAACTTTCACATAAATATTCACACATTTTGAATGGGATGCCTACAACACGTTCCAAAAAAGTTGGGACAGGGGAAGCAAAAGACTGGGAAAAGTGAGGAATGCTCAAAAACACCTGTTTGGAACATTACACAGATAAACAGGTTAATTGGAAACAGGTGAGTGCAATGATTGGGTATAAAGAGAGCATTCCCGAAAGGCTCGTTCACAAGCAAGGATGGCGCGAGGTTCACCACTTTGTGAACAACTCTGTGAGCAAATAGTCTAACAGTTTAAGAACATTTGCAATTGCAAGAAATTTAGGGATTTTCTTATCTACAGTCCATGATATCATTAAAAGATTCAGAGAATCTGGAGAAGTAAGCATCGAGTCCGAAAACCAACATTAAATGCCTGTGACCGTTGATCCTTCAGGTGGCACTGCATTATAAATCGACATCTTTCTGTAACGGATATTACCACATGGGCTAAACAACAGCCAGAAACGCCGCCGGATTCTTTGGGCCCCAAGCTCATCTGAAATGGACTGACACAAAGTGAAAAAGTGTCCTGTGGTCTGACATGTCCACATTTCAAACTGGTTTTGGAAATCATGGACGTTGATGAAAAGGACTGGATTGTTATTAGCCACAGTCCAAAAGGCAGCATCTCTGATAGTATGTGAGTTTGTTGGTGCATATTTGCATGAATAACTTGCACATCTGTAAAGGCACCATTAATTCTGAAAGGTACATACAGGTTTTGGAGCAACATATGCTGCCATCCAAGCAACGTCTTTCTCAGGGACGTCCCGATGTATTTCAGCAACATATTTTTCATGTGTTACAACAACATGGCTTCGTAGTAAAACCAGTCCAGTCCAGACCTGTCTCACATGTGAAAATGTGTGGAGCACATTATGAAGCACAAAATACGACAACGGAGACCCCGGACTGTTGAGCAACTGAAGTTATACATCAAGCAAGAATGGGAAAGAATTCTACCTACAAAGTTTCAACAGTTAGTGTCATCAGTTCCCAAATGCTTATTGAGTGTTATTAAAAGGAAGGGTGATGTAACACAGTGGTAAATATACCCCCATCACAACTCTTTTGAATGTGTTACAGGAATTACATTAAAAATTAGTAATTATTATATTACAATAATATTATATTGCAAAAAACAAAAAGGCTTATCCGTTTGAACATTAAATATCTTTGTGGTGCATTCAATTGCATATGGGTTGAAAAGGATTTGAAAATCATCTTATTCTGTTTTTATTTATGTTTTACAAAACGTCCCAACTTCATTGAAATTGGGGTTGTAGTATCTCATTATTATGCCTTTCGTTTTGGCTCTGTTATCTGTCAAATGGTTGTGGATTTACCATTACTGTATAAATGAAAAATATCGCTGCCTAAAATATGTAGGTTACTCACTATTAAAAACAAAGCAGAGTGTAGGTAGGGGCAAAATGCTATTTTCTTAATTCTATTTGTTACAGTGTGTTAGTGGTTTGCATAGCAAGTTAACGGTATTAAAAAACTCATGTTATAGCAGGAATTCAGTACAGTGATTGGATTTGATTTCAGTGGGTGGATTCCATATCCATCAAAATACTGAATTGAATTAAAGAGTAAATAAATTGTCTTCAGACTTGGGATATTTTGATCTTTACAACTCCTATGAGAAATGTAACTTAAACATGACCTTTAATATGATCTGAAATAATTGTATTGAAAGTATTGAATTGTATTAAATCGATGTAATAAATAAATAAAACGATGTTCATGTTTTCTGTTCCTGAAGGCTGGGTGGAAGGAACACGTCTTTCTGACAGACTTCGTGGATGGGTCCCTGACTCTCACCTGGAGTTAATAAAGAGTGAAAAAGCTCGTCAGCTCAACCTTTTAGACACATTGAAAATCACTACTGCAACAGCCTCAGAATGAAAGCATTTCCGAGTGTCTGACCTGAGGAAGTCCTCACTGCACAGAAGAACCACGACAACTGGATTCAACTAAACAAGCTGCACTCGACGTGGATTTAACACTGTCTTATAAAACATGTAAAACATGTTTCAGTTACTGTAATATCAGCCTTGAATAAGGACTGGACAAGGAATGCTATCCCAGCAACCAATTAGAGTCACAGAGTCATTTTTAAATTGTATAGAATGTACATATTATATACACTACACACATCAGTCCTGGTGCCTAAGCGCTATCAGGAGGTGCACGTCTGACTGACAGAATGAATGAGACTCATTCTGAGTTTTAATTGTATTGAAACAAAAGGTTTTAAGCTGTTAATGTATTTAGGGTGATAAACATTTCTGGACCAACATCTTTACACGGACTTAAAATAACTGCTGTACCTCAAGATGACTTAAGAACTTGACTTTTTGCTGAAAAAACATGCATTTTGTGTTGCATTTGCATGCATGCGACATTTATGCAAGTCATTAAATAAGATGCAAAGGAGGAGCCATTGCAATGTTTGCGAATATTAACACATTTGAATTGTTTTTCTATTTGTTTAATATTTGAAGAGCTGACCAAGTACATGATTTAGATTTATATTGCAGAAATATATATATATATATTTTAAAAATTTAGACTGAACAAAAACTACTACTGAAAAGTATGAGAGCTCATTTATGCCACGTGAACAAATAGAAACAGCTGTACATTGATAATGAGACAGTATATAATAACCAGACAAAGTAATAACAGTATCTCATAATTATAGCCTAAAATCTCATCACTATGACAGTTTATTGTAATTACCTTAATATATGTGTTATGACTTCTTTTAGTGACTTGGTATCTCATAATTATGACTTCATATCTTACATATGAGTAATTGTGAGTTAGTATCTTGTTATTATTTCCAAATGCCAATATTATGATGACTATCTCATTATTAGGATGTACTATCTCATAATTATGACTTACTATCTCATTATGATTTGAATGGGATGGGATGTTTTCATGAACCGTGCTGAACAGAATAAATTGGCTATTAGTAGTAATACTAGTGGTTGCTAAATAAACACATGAGCAGAGGTTAGATGGACAGATTAACTTTTAAATAAATTATATATAAGAGTGTAGTACTTACAATGTAAACAGACTCCCAGGCAGAAAAACTGTCCACAATGGACAATTTCAGCAAATCTCATGCAGGACTTGTGATAGCTCTCTAAGAAAAACGCATTATTAAGTTTTTGGCAGAATGCGAAAAGTTTTATGGAGCGCTTAAATGATAATGTTTCAAAGACGTGTCTTCAGACCTGATGAGAAGTGTGCATCTCTACCACAATGTTGGGGCAGTGTCAAGGGGCACAGAGCCTGCTGGTACTGGTGAGTTGCATCACTGTTAAAAGTTAACGCTTTGGAGACAAAAGAATACTGCTGAGATTCAAGTTATTTTTTAAAAAACATAACCAGATATTATTTTTAAACACTTCAAATAAGTGGCTTTAAACAAGTCTTATCATGCTTTCATATTTTGGTCTGGTGTCCAGAAGAAACTCCATAAAGAACATTTGGTCTCACATTAAATACAAGGTAGGCCATTTTTTCAGCTAGTCACCTGTTTGAAGCCATTGGTACTGTGTGTAACATTCATTCATTATCTGCAGACTCCACACAGAAAAAAAACAGACTGCTCCACCCTGGGACTGAACCAAGATCCTTTATGCTCCCGAGCCCACCGAGCCACTGTGCTGCCTGCTGTGGGTAACAATACTGTAAAAATATAATTTCTGTTAAAAAAAAAAAAAAAAAAGCTGGATGCATGCTTTCACACATATCTCAAAAGGCATGTGGATCTAGGAAAAATGGTTGACTGCTGTGTGTAGATAAAAACTTTACAATATATTAAATAAAAACTACTTTTATATTAAAATAGTACACAGTCACGCCAGTTGCTATACACCAAATGCTCTGTGATGGTCACTAAGATAGGGAACTGTGGTGCAGTGGTAAAGGTCCATTTCTTTGGATGAAAAGGTCCAGAGTTCAAGCCCCAGCACTACCTTAAATAGTATTGGGCAGGATCCCGGTTTTATTTTTTTGTATGATATGCCTTTTTGTCTACATCGCCATACCACTCATCGGCCTATAAAGTGCAGCATAGAACGGCATAACCAAACAGCATTCTGGTTACAGCTGGCTAGCTAGCCAGGCAGCATAATATATAGCATAGAATCGCATAAAAGTCTTAACAGCTCTAATCACTCAATCCGTCACTATGATAGTTTAAAGAACAGAAATGGAGGATAAAGAAAGTGAAACCGGAGATGTAAAAGAAAAAGAAAACTTTGGCAAAAGAGGAGCTGTGTCTTCAATTTAGAAGTTTTATGTTTTTTTAATCTGACCCAGACCAAAGTTAATCAAAATTAATTTAATGAATAAAGTTTGGGACCATGGGTGGTAGTACCAGCAGTCACCTCAAGTAAAAACGTGTTGGAATAACACTGTTGTATGCGATGACGATTATTGGATTTGTTGGTGTTAACAAAGGGCACCAGTAAAACAGTGAGGTCAAAGGCTCAGACATCGCTTGAAGAGGCATATGACAGGAAAAGCAAGTCATGTAGTGGTATTATGAAAGCAGCATCAATCCAGTCGAGAGAGATTTAGAGTAATGATCAAAAACCACTGCATTTGAGCATGTCTTAACTGGAGTGAAAATACTTCAGCCGCAAAAGACACATCTCTTTTATAAGCTCTGTTTTAATACACCGCAGTTTGCACAATAAAACTGTTCATATTTTGGAACTGATTCATGTTTCATTGTGTGATTTTGTGAAACGAAGAAAAAAACTATAGTAATCAAAGCTCTCATAGATTTAATAATGAATAAATATACAATTAATATAACATATCATAAAAAAATCCTGCCCTTTCTAAATAAAAAAACAAAGATCAATAAATAAATAGAATACTTTGACATTGGTAGATAAAAGGACTTTTTTGGAATTTTGGATTGGATAGGTATTCAAAGTGTACCTTGTAAACTTAAAATCTTTCTGTATAACAGCAACTTTCTACATGCTTTTTTACTCCAAGTAACAGATTAATGCCATTTTTTAGGTTACCTCTGTGAATTGTATGTCTTATTTCAAATCGAATCGAATAAAAATAAACGGCAAGATGAATTCAGATTTCAGGCTACTCAAATATCCCATCAGCCATCAACCATGGCATTTCTGTACATAAGCAATGCTTTAAAAAATTTTTTTAAACTAGTCAAGAAATCAGATAACCCGGATTCAGTAGGAGATCACTTTAGTGTCATGTATGCTCAGTCAGTTGAACAGGACATTTTTCTTCAGCATGACAAACCCAGTTTTCAACTAAACGTACGATAAAACACCTTAAAAAAAGAAAAACAAGTCTTCGACATTCACACGGCTATGCTATATCATGACACATTTCTAGATGCACTGATCTGTTCGCACACCCCGACCTGTCATCAATGGAAGTGAATATGAATTCCAGAGGTAACTATTTTACAAAGAGCATGAGTGTGAGGTGAGAAGTGCCATGCCTTAAAAAAATACCTGAAAATACAGAAAATCAGAGTAGCCATGAGCATTCTGTGTTAAAACCCCCACTCTCTTTAGTAATAAATAAAGTTTATACGGCTGAGCTATCAAACACAGTCTATGTTATACCAAATATCAATACTGGCTGCTCAGGCATGATCACTGCTACCCCCCTGATTTTCACTAAAACATGCTCAAGAGGATGTTCCTGATTTCGGGAATGACACCAATGTGACTATGATACAGCCTTGAGGAAGCCATTTCGACCTAAAGGAATGAGTCCCCATGTTGGACTTGTCAGTCACATATGTGAGTAGGCCCTGGTCCTTCACACTATATTCCTAATCAAAGCGTGAACAGTCACACAGACACACATACTGCCCTTGTGGAGTGGAGATAAGATCCTGATACAGTACTTCAGTATAGGTCAACGCCATTTAAAGACCGATACGATCCGGTCAACATCTGTTCATTTTAACATCTGTGGTCTTAACAATTCTAATAAATTATAGCAAAATAAATTCTAGGAAATAAACATTTGCCTTTTAAATACAAAAGTTGAGACCTTAACAACAGCCAGTCAACCCCATGGGACCACGAGCAGAGGTGGTAGTTTAAGAGTCTATCCTCCGTATGTGTAACTACCTACCTAACCACCTAACCACTTGCTCACGTCTGGACTAGAGACTGTTTGAACTTGGTTGAAGTGTTTAGAGATTTTTGGGGGGAAAGTTATAGAGACAATAGAGGTACAACGTGACTGATGGCAGTGCGAATGCAAGCCTAAAATTGGTCTCTAACTCTGTTTGGTGTAAAAGCGGCTTATGTGCATGTACTATTGCAAATAGTACTCCTTTGTATGTTCCCCACTACCTGTATGTTATTTCTAACCTGTAACCATATACACTGGTTCACATTTACGCGTTGAGCTTCATTGGGCTTATCTTTCATGTTGTTTTTGAAATACAGTCGATTCCAGTTAATGGGACCAGCTGCTTATTAGGACCAAATCCTAAAGTACCGAAACGAATCCTATTAAATACGTATAATATTATTCGTTTATTTGGACCAAAATTTCACTTAATCGAACCAAAGAACGTGTACAGAACTCCAGAGTTTCTCCACAGCCCTCTACTGCCACCTACAGGTCTTTGCCTACATTCCCATTTACTACAAAAAAAAAAACAAGCCACAAGTCACCACTTAGCCACAGCACAAGCGCAACAATTCACACTGGATAAGTTCTTTAAACGTTGACTGGAATTAACTGAAAACTTGTTTTTTACAGTATTATGCTTCACATGCTGAGTACCTATACATTGTGTTGTAGATCGTTTCGAAAAACTTGT
>JAVSBV010043737.1:0-11171 GCA_033117975.1 Parotocinclus spilosoma
TGTGTGTGTGTGTGTGTGTGTGTGTGTGTGTGTGTGTGTGTGTGTGTGTGTGTGTGTGTGTGTGTGTGTGAGAGAGACCCTGTGTGGATTAAGTGGAAGAAAATGAACGGATGGACTTTGATTTTGACATCCCTTGTTAGAATGACTTTGTTTTGTGCTGTTGTTTTGTTGTATGTCTCATGCTGTGTTGAGATTCTGTTCACAGAAACAGTCCTGACATTTTAGAATTTGCTGGTCTAATTCAGTATACATTGTCCCGTCAATCGCAAGTCATCCAGATACAGATATAGAAGAGGATAAAATATTGTTGCTACCATCACCATGTTTCACAGATTAGCTAAGATTTTGGAGTAAAAGTCCTTAGACAGGGTTTTGTAGCCCTTTTCAGCCTGCACCAAAAACTTTCTTGAGGTTGTGTTATGACGTGATACATTTTATACAAGATACGCAAGATCAGCCAAGTAAAAGCCTAATGTTTATTTACATGAATTTGTATATGTTGTTTAAGCAGTATGAGCTCAGATGTGGAGTGGCATCATACCCAATTAAAATATATATTTTTACCTACAGCACTAAGCAATTTGAATAGTTATATGTATCCATTAGTGTATATTCCATTAGGATTACTGATGAAACAAGACCTTAGTTTTGTTACATCAATAGTAAGTAAGCAAAACCTACTCTTACCAAAGTATGAAGTGTCGTGTTTTTGCATGGCTACATTATTTAGTACTAAATTAGTAAATGGCTTTCTCTATTTATAAAATAGCTGACTCATTTTTCGACTTACCAGGAAAAACGCTGATGTTATCACAATGGAATAGACAGCAATTTCTTAGAAATTTCAGAGACTTTAAAACTTACCCTTTTGGTTAACAAGTGGGTATTTTGAGCCCAATTCTACAGATCTAGGCCTACCCTCATATTTAAAGGGTCAGACTGAAAAAGATGGCAAGTCTTTTATCCAGGCAATAAATAAAAGTTTGGTTAAGTTTTCCTTACAATGATACCTGGATGTACAGATGTTTTGTGGTTTAAAATAGAGATTTCAAATAACTGTCTATATATTTTTTCTCAGGTCATGCAAGTTTCTGCAAATGTATTCACATTGATAACAGAATGACCTTCACATATATTTTAATATAAAAAATAGCCCATAATTGGTTATTTAAAAGATAAGTTTTCAGTTTTACCACCTAATTCTTGAATTTCTAAGGGTCTACTATTAATATCTATTATATTAACTATTATATACTATTTATATACTATTAATATAAGTCAAGTAAGTAGCAGCAGTGTATAGTGTGGTAAAGATATTCACTGCTGAACTACATGACACTTCACACATACAATAATGGCATTTGAGACCTCTTCAGAGAAAAGCTGACCCAGTTAATACATTAACTTTGTTAATATTGATTTGTAAGTTAATGTTGATCAAAAGAGGAAATTCAGTTCGACCCTAAAAGAACGAAACTGCTATACTGAACCAGCAGTGTATCTTGAGTCACGATGTTAGATGAGTCTACCCACACACCTGGTTGCTTTTAGGTCAGCTATAGCCATGATGGGACATCTTGAACAGCAGCTCAAGAAGCTTTTAGATCAAAACCACACCCTAGCTACACAGTTAAGTTAACCTAACCATCAATTGTTTTCTAGGGAGACATCCAACCCTACCTCTCCCAAAGGTCCACCAGCCAACGATCCCAGCACACTGGGTCACAAGCAAGCCTCCACCCTTCAACCACAAAGTATGGATCTTTATGGATCTTCCAGCATTATAGTTAATACAGTTTATCATTACAGTGGAAATAGATATATGTGAGTCAGGGGTCAGCGCTGTCCTTTCTCAGAGGTCCAGACCTGAAGGTAGACTCTAACCCTGTGCCTACTTCTTGCGCCATCTATTCCCCACCAAGGCCAGCTATGACATCAGGAATCGTGAGCTTCTAGTAGTAAATAAGGCCCTAGACTAAAGGGTACTGACTAAAGGGTACCCTCTTGCTTTGAGGTGATGGTGCTAGTCATTTAAAATATTCACAATGGGAAATTGTTATTTGCTGAAGTAACTTGTGTATATTGTGCTGCAATAGCATGCACTTCTTACCAGGGCAGGTACTGAGCCACAGCCAGTTGGAGCCAAAAATCAACACTCTTTTAAAAGTGAGAGTTCTGGAAATGTTTGTTCCAAAAATCTCACTTTTGAAAAAACAACGATACTTTTCAACCTCAACCAGCCACAGCAACTTTAAAAAATTGAATCAATGACAAAAACATAACTTTCATTAAAAAAAAAATTGTATACCAACTAAAAGGTTGCTTTTAATCCAGGTTTTTGAGAAGTATCCATTCAGGAAAAAACCCAGGACTGATGAAAAACAGAGAATTGACTCAGATCGCCAGTTGTTTTGAAAAACTTCCCATTAATTATGCCACATAAAATATGTGCTACATAAAATATGATAAAATTATGCATGTTGAATTAATCAATTTCATCCAAACAGCTTATCCAATGATGGTATGCAAATTTCAGAAGTTTAAAAAGTAAGTTTAGAAAGTATTTCAGTTTTGTAATGCTCTCAGTCTCTTTAGTTTTGGGGTTTTGTAGCGAGAAAAGAGTGTTTTTGCCAGTCACGTTTGCACTAGAATACATGTTTATTAAGTGCACAAGTATAACAAGGCTCAATAACTAATTCAGCCTATCAGTTTTTTTAATTGTGTGCATTTGTTCATTCCCATGGTCCCATTTCTGTCTGCTATGGCAGACTATTCACTTTCACCTTTGACTCTGCATATGCCCTGCACTGCACTGTCTATTCAATTATCCTCCACCTCATCCATATGATTCTAAAGATTGTACTGTTAAATAACGAAGATGTTTAAAAGTTTAAACTTGGAAGAGTTCAAAACTGGTCAAGCTAGGTGCGGAGAACCTCAGTGAGATCCACAAGGCCTTACGAGACTATTTAAAGTTTAGCATAACTACAAAATGGCAGCTGTAATGGCTGAAACTGCCTTTGAACTTCTCAAAGTCCTAGACGCACCCCAGAAACATGATAGACATGCTGTTGATCTCAATAGAGAAAGCACCTTCATAACAAATTTTATAATCATAATAATCAATCCATTATGAAAGCTTATTGGGATGAGCATTGTTACTTGAAGGAGGTTTTTTTAAATTACTCATACATTCAAATTATTTCTAGCATTTATTTTCCAATCTGAAGACATTTGTCCAATAGTGACAGTTTGCCAGTGCTTTTACACAAATGAATATTCCTCACAAGTGAATCACTGGTTATAACCTTTAATATCCACATGTATTATTCCACTTAACAGCCAAAATATATTAATACGATACTTTTTTCACTGCTGTGCTGAGTTATGGAGTTTGAGACTAATTGCTCCACTAGAGGAGCACACTTAAAGAAGCCAAAGGTGTAATTCGCCTTTAATCATCTAAATTAAAATACAGAATAGCCAAATACAACCTGCATTAGAAGATAAACAAAGACTGTGATTGTGTAAGATTGTCTAAAGGCAGGCTAATGCTAATTCACATTGTCCAGACTCCTTCCTTCGATTTCTGACATTAAATCTGTCACAACAACTATCCCTTGCCATTTATTAACATTTACTTGATTGATTGAATTAATTCATTATTTGTGTTAATCTCCCCAAAACAGCCTGTAGGTTGGCAGGATAGAAATTACTCAGTGGAGCATAACTAATTGCCCTGATTAGCATATTCAAATGAAGGTCATTATGTTGTGTACAGAATGATGCTTACAGTAAACACAGGACCAAGAACGTTAACATATTTAGCTTTTTTAAAGGTTGTAATTGTGCCTTGTTTAAATATGCAGTGCAGATTTCAAAGGATGAGAATGATGAGTGTGCTTTTTTTTCCCTTACTACCCTTCCTCTCGCCATTATTCAAAGATAATAGATCTATAATTATTGGACAAAAATACACTTTTCCCATTTGGCTAAAATAAAATGATTTATATAAGGTTCAACGTAAATCATTCTGTTGGTGCTTTTACCATTATATCCTCAAGGTCACTGTGACTTTTGCTGTTACTTCTGCTAAGAATGAAGAAGAAATACTTCCTTGTATTTTCAGAGATTATGGCCTTAACTCTGTAGTAACAGAAACTTTTATTCTCCTTCATTCATCAGATTTCTTATTTGGTTTGCTGCAAATGTCCTTTCAAAAGCAGAACTGAATCCTATTCACTCTGTTGTAAAGTCAAGGACAAACATGTATGTGGGTGAATTGCTACCAAGTTCTCTGAATCCTCACTGCAGGACTAAAGAGAAGCACCCTATAATTCAGCTAGCAAAGTTCGCAAGGCAATTAGCAAGAGTTCTCACTATTTTGTAAGCTGCTGACCTTCAGCATGTTAGACTTTTATTCACCTTTATGATCCATGACATGAATAGGTTGGCCTTAAGCTGTATGGCTCAACCCAAGGCCTTAATGATGTCCTGGCATCCTTATGAAAAGCATCAAACAGGTGTCTTTCACCACCTTAATATTATCTAGCTATGCTTATATACTCAGTTTAGACTTTTTCATAAATATAGCAACAGTGGCATAGTCAGGGTGATTGATGGGCAGGGGCAAAAATTTAAAAGGGCACCTATTGTACAACATGGGGCCCCACCAGCTCAAAAAGAGCTTTTATGCACCGTGTAATTCTTAATTAACAGATAATGTTATGTTATTATGTGAACCAGACTAGACTGGTGACTATAAGCGGTTATAATATTTATTTTACCAACGCCTCTGTTAACCAACACAGGGGGAGCAATTAACATTTAACTATTCTTGTACATTTATTGTATTTTACCGCATGAGGCTTGTCCACATATTTTGTCTCGGAACTGAATGCTTTCTGCCAGTCCTTACCTTTTTGCTTTTGAAAAAACTCTTCTCTTAAATTCTGTCGTCATTGTTTCACAATCGTAATACACCCTACCCACTGTGAAGTATGATGCTGACAAATGTATTTACTTTTTATTTACTTTTTATCTGAAATGACAGATTCACTTAAGATAATTGTGATCACTATGCCAAAAACAATAACAGAAGAGAAACATTTGAGCATCACTTGCCGAAGATCTGATGGCTCATTATAGGCCATGTTCGGAAGCAGCTTCACTATGGCAGATGCAGATGTTCCACCTTGTGTCGCTCATAAACTAAAGTGACATGCTGGCATGATTTGGTCCAGCACTAGGTTGAGGCTCTTGGCATGACAGAACACTTATAAAGACTTCTCATTATGGCTCTGACTGACTACTTTTGCCTTCCACTCATATTTACAGCACCACTGTAGCCTTGGCCCCTGACACTGTCCACTTTCTGTCCGTTCTCCTCAAGGAGTGTCATTGCAACATTCTCCAAATCTTTACCTGTTGTTCCGGTCACATCATGATCACATTGTTAAATCATCTCCTTGATCTCCATCTGATAGACAAAGCTATTTATTTGAGAATGACAGTTCTGCCATAAGTAGCAAGGGCTTCATTATGCAATTCAGTGTCTTATATGATTTATTTGGCATTATCTGTATGTGCTTTTTTTCTGTTGAGCCTGGGTGTGATTGTAGGTGGGTTTTGATGGAAGAATCATATTATGCAGCTAGCTAAACAAGCTCAAAAGAATTTCCTTTCTTTAAAGATGTACTTCTTTCATGACTATGCATGCACCAGCCTTGTCATTATTTCTCCATTTAATTGTTCATCTTTTTTCTTTTGCCCTCCCAAAAACTTCTTCCAGTAGACTTTATCTGAAGATGCTTCATCTTACCATGATTACCACATGTTTTTCTTTGTTTATATTTCAAATCAGCAGATAAAATCAAATAATAACAAAATAATCCTGTCAAAATATTATTCTGTTTTTGGATTATTTACAGCTGGTTGATGATTCAACAAAGCTACATAGCTACATCTTTCCTTAATCTACTTTTCTTTAATAACTCCAAAATCATCATCACTATCATCATCTTTATCATTGTAATAATTTCTCCTCCTAGCATCATCTGCATCCTCTCTTTCTTCCTTTTCTTTGGCATTTGCATCACCATCATCAGCATCATCATCATATTCCTCATCGTCATTGCCATCAATATAATCAGATATCATCGTTTCCCTTTCTTTATCCTTAACATTGTTATCTTCAATCTTACTGGCATCCCTTGGCTTTCTGATATCAACATAATCACTGTCTATGCTGTCTTTAATTAAAATTGATTATACACTTACTGACAACAAAAATAAATCACCAAGAAGGAGTTGGTGAAATTGAATGAAACGTAATATGTATGAACTCTATAACTGAAAGTACCCATTAGACAAACTCTAGCCAAGATACAAGATAACATGTGCCTGGGCATTGGAAGTGAAAAGGTTTTGTATGTTTCGTATGTTATTCTGTTATTGTCAAATTCCAAACAGAATTTGGGTTTGTTATCCATTCATTCACTGAAGATGATACGGTTACTAAAGAAGAAAAGCTTCCAGGTCATAGCAATCCAAATTTCTCCTTCATGACAAAACTACAAACAAAGGTGATGGTGGCTGTCTATTAATGGCAGGACACATAATGGGTGTATTGACAACAAAGTTTCTTCTGCTAAGCACCAAGAATTTGTCTGGGCAGAAACAGGGCTGTGTAGTGAAGGTGCCACCTGTGTCTAGACAATGAAAATGTGGGAGCTGTCTGTACTTTTTGGTGGTTCAAACAATCCTTTCTACTGGTTATTTGGACATTGCTAGCAGTGCAAGAACTAACAAACATAGCTTATTCCTTATCTCCTCCCTCTCTGTTGCAGCTTTGGACACAATATTTAAAAGAAACAGTGATTCACACCATTTGCAATTGGTTTTTGTATATACACCAGAGAGCAAAATTAGAGAACAATGTATGAACACTTGATTTTTTCACAAATAATGTAATCTACATTGATCAGCATTTAAATGATTTTTTGTAAGGGGTACACCATTCCACTAGAACAGTTTTATTTTTTTTTTTTTTTTTTTACAAATTAACGAAAGTATATCAACATAAACCCTTTATTTTTAACAGAATGTGATGATCATAATTAGAGAAGAGCAATCACTGTAGCACAGATAAAGATTCCAACTAAATTTGCTGAAGGTTACAACAGTCACCAATCAGTAGGAAGTGTACAGGGCTTTGCTTTGAATGATTTCAGCACATGATCTGCGGCCACAGGACATCACTAGTCTCTCACACTGCTCTGGTGTAATTTTGGTCCACTCTTCTTCCAGTTTCTTCCACAGTTCTGTGACTGTTGTGGGTTTCTTGGCCATAACTTTCTCACCAAGGATTTACCAGAGGTTTTCTATTGGGTTTAGATCCTGACTCTGGGCTTTTCCAGTGTTTTCAGTTTCAAGAAACTGCTTTACCCGTTTTGCTGAGTGACAGGGGACATTGTCCTGCATGAAAATTGCTGGCTGATAAACTGATGAACGCAAGGACGAAGCCACGTGTTGTTGAAAAAGGTTCTGATACACACTTGCATTCACTCTGCCATGTAGATGTATGAGAGGTCAAACTCCTGCTGCTGAAAACATTCCCCAAACCATGACACTTCCTCCTCCACCTTTCACTGAATTCTTTACACACTTTGGGATCAGTCTTTTCCCAGTTTGTCAATGAACATAGCGATTCCCATCAGACCCAAATAAATTAAACTTGCTTTCATCACTAAAATGAACTCTTCTCCTCTTCCACACAACATGCTCCTCAGCAAAGGTGGGTCTAGACTTTTGACTCTTTCTGCTAAAGATTTGGTCACTGCAGAGTGGGCTTTCAGTCCAAATGCTCATAAATGTCGAGACACTGTATGACGAGACAGATCCTTACCCTGTTCAGTCCTGAACTGGTGAGCGATTCCTGCAGTGTTGAACCGATTACCAATGGAGATTCTGTGCATTATCCTGTCCTCTCTTGCATTTGTCTTTTGTGGGCGACCAGCCTTCTTGGGGGACTGGAATTAGTTTGTGATGTTGTAAAGATGCAATATTTTTGAAATCACAGACTTTGAACAACTTCTCTTGCTATGCCTGACAGGGTCACCCCTTTAACCTTCATCTGGATGACCTGCTGCCGGAGGGATTCAGTCACTTTGGAATGGCTCACCATTTTATCAAAGTCAGTAAAAACTGGAAAGTTAGGCTGCCAGTTAAATAGGGTTTGTCAGATATTTAAGGAAATTAACACCAGGTGCCAGATTAATACCAATAACTTGCAGGTAACTGAAAGTGTTCTCTAATTTTGATCAGCGTTCTTTCTCAATTCTCTCATTTACGTTTTTTAGGCTGTGGTTTAGAATTTGTACAATTAATGAAATAAGCTTAAAGTACTACTATTTAACTTATGTTAGGATAATTTCACATAGGACTACACAATGACCTTGACATTTTTTCTAAATTCACATTCTGTAATCAATTTGATTTCCAAATTAAGTCCATATGTTAGCATAGTACCTTTATTTTATTTAGCACCTTAGCTAGGCTTCAAGGCTAAAAATGTGATATATCTATTTGTCCAACAACTTGTCATGTACATACATTAGTATTTAGGTATTGATCATCTGTGTCAATCTTTACAACTTTAAAGAAAGCTTGTTATATTACCTTTGCTCACACTGTAGTAATGTAACATCTGCACAAAGAGGTGTAAAGTGTAGCCAAAGCTGAAAACATGAATGCATGGACTATATGTTCGTTTTTAACAAATTTGTATTTTAGACTTCAACATGCTGGCTATATATTAGCCTACATTTTTATGCCCCGTTGCAAAAATGCAGAAAAGACGTGTTAGCATCCATTCAAAATGTTTTAATTGTAAGCAGAGCTTAAGAGGTTAAAGAATTCAAAAGCTTATCAGAAGTGTTTTGCGGCATCCATTGATTCTTGTCACGGAATCCACTTTAGGAAAGCACCCCAATAGGCTTTATGTTGTAAAGAAGACTGTTAGGCACTGCATATTATTTTCTTCAGTGGTTTATTTTCTTCTTTTCTCACTTGTTAAAAGCACCTAAGAGGGCATTTCGGGAGCTTTTGTCCCCCCACTAGAAAGGCACCTGTAGGGAACATTAAGTTTATCCCATTACTAGAGCACTATATCACACTGTTTCTCCAGTGGAGAGGCATTTATTAGGAAACATCCCAACATTCTCACGCATGTAGGGCACACATATCATGTGATCACATATTAAATAGTCAGGTTTTTGTGAAAGACCACTTAGCCATATACTGTGCAGAACATGTTTGCTATGTACATTTATGAACGAGACAACAATCCATAAATTGTATCATAATCCATAGGATTTATATGTCCCTTCTCAACCTGGTTCTCTGGTATTGTCGCAAGCAAGAGTAGGAGGCCTAGGGGAGATAATGCTAAAAAAGTACATCAGACCATTTTGGCCACGAATGGCAGAGGATCTGGGGACCATCAGCAGCAGGGGAATCTAAGCGGTGGGGTCCGGTACGGACTAAACAAAAGACAAAACAAAACAAAAACACGCACAACGGTTCGAAACACTGATAACTAACACAACATTAACGCAACACATTAACGCAATGAGCTGGTGAACACAAAAGTGATTGCCGGACTCAAATAATCAAATATGTAATTAAAACAGGTGCATAACAAAAGAAACTAGCCAATCAATCGCTGCGGTAAATGAAAACAAGTTCCATGAGAAGCGTTGGGGAAAAACAGGAACAGAACACTAAGGGAGTGGGGTAAAATAACAAACTGCGGCAAAGAACAAAAAGGGGCTCATGGCACGAGCCCTAACAAGAATTGGTTAAAAAACTATAATTACATAATTTAATATTGGCTTTATGTTTTTTTTTTTATATAAATTAATCATTATGAAAGTGTAATTATATTCTCTAGACTTAAAAAGTAAAGCACATAGATAGAAATGTTGAATTGCTACAAAACTTCATCTAGCTGTTGTGAGATGTTGTGAGCAGGGATTCCATGTGGGCATGTACACATGGTGAACAGGCTTTGGACGGAACACCAGTAGAGAGAATAATTTGATCCACCTACAAAGACTAGCCACTTCCAGAGTTTTGTTGTCCACCATCCAGATACAGGTGGCACCTTCACTACACACCCCTGTCTCTGTCTGGACCATTTCCACATGATTACCAGAGGAAAATTTGTTTTCATGATGTCCATTATGTTTCTCGCCATTGAAAGTCAGTCACCTGCACCTAATAATCTGGGATCATATTGTCGTTAATAATGATTACAGGTTTTGTTTGAGCGCTGATGATAGTCGGGTTTGAGTATGGAGGCCTTGTACCACAGGATTCAACTCTGCATTGTGTAGTAAGACACTGCATCAACTGCTGATGTGATGACCTGGACAGCATATGTCAGTCAGTCACCCGTAGTGATGATATAAGGGGCACTAACATATTAGTGATATGTGCAGGACATCCTACAGACACATTTCCCTTTTGCAGTGCTTCCAAATGGCATTTTTCCTGAAGGATAATGCTTGCCGAAGTGCAACAAGTTCCCAGGAATGGCTCCACCAGTTTGCAACAGTTTCTGGTCACCAGATGTATCTCCAAAATGAGCTTTTATTGGACCAGCTGGGACCCCAAACTTTGAGTATGAAGGATCTACAGGATCAGCCTTGTTTAGAACAGTGAATTCCCTCTTGTGGCAAGGCGTAGTGTCTAATTAAACCATACCTGTAATGATTTACATATATAACTATGAAATAACTGCATGACAAGCAGTGTCAATGTGTATTTTATATTTGAATTATATCTTTACATATTTGCATGTCTCCAGTGCTTCACTTAATAACAATAAAAAACAGCTTTTTCCAGCTTTTTAAAAGAGGGAATTACAAGATTTTTGAGTACACCAGTTGAATGAGAGTACCAACATGCAACCACGGTTAGCAAAAGTTAGCAAAAACAGGAGTGTGCAGATTGGGAAGAGGACAAGTCCAAAAAAGGAATCTAGGAAGCAGGTTTGCTGCGTGAGTCACCACGGCATGTACAGTCGAATCCGGTTAATTGGACCACCAGTTAATGGGACCAGCCGCTTATTCAGACCAAATCCTAAAGTACAGAAACAAATCCTATTA